>MU392678.1:0-118057 GCA_022578505.1 Nemania abortiva
ATAATATAACAAAATATTAATAAAATATTTTATTATTTAATTAAAAATATTAATAATAATTTTTATAATATAAATAAATTTTATTAAATAATAATATATAAATATAGTTTATTTATTTATTTTATAAGCTATAAAAATATTATAAAACGTTTAAAATAACTTATTTAAAATATTAAATATTTAAAAACTTTATAATTATATTGTTATTTTTTTTATATAAAATATTTTAAATAGCTTTATAGCTTTAAATAGCTTTAAAGCTAAAAAATATATTATATATAAATAAATTTTATAAAAACTAAACATTATAAAAAACAAACTAACTAAAGTTTTATTGTTTTTTTTATATAAATAAAGTTACTTTATATTTTAAAATTAGTTTTAAAACTTAAAAAATAAATTATATAAAACTACTCTAAGTAATTACTATTAAAAAAGTTCACTGGTCCACTTCCTATAAATACTATTAACTCCACACCTCCGCGAGAATCCCTTTCTAATTACAGTCGACATCATATGTGCCTGATAAGCTTACTCTCTTACTATGATTCGTAGGGTGGAGGCCTTTTTGGTACCGAAATTTGTGCGGCGTTGCAGAAGGAAGAAGCCTTTAAGTTGACTATCCTTTCGCGCGAGCATTCCAAGTCCGTCTTCCCCTCTCACGGTGATCACCCGAAGGTCATTAAGGTGGATGATAACTACCCAGATGATCAACTCGTGAAGGCTTTCGAGGGCCAGGACGCCATTGTCTCTGCTATCCCTGGCCGGCCCTACAATGTCCATCTACGCATGATTGACGCTGCCATTGAAGCAGGTGTCAAGCGCTTCATCCCCTCTGAATACGGCAACAACACCTGCGCTGCTGCCGCCGAACTTGTCCCGCTCTACGGTGACAAGGCTAAGGTTATTGCCTACCTAAAGGAGAAGGAAAACACTGGCTTGACCTGGACCGCTATCCACGCCGGCCAATTTTTCGACTGGGGGCTTGAGAGCAGGTGGCTTGATTATCACCTGGACGAGAAACGTGTCACTATCTATGACTCGGGAGAGAAGCTCTGGTCTACCACGAATATAAAGACTGTGGCTACGGCGGTGGCCAAGGTGCTATTGAAGCCAGATGAGACCAAGAATAAACCCTTGTTTATCGCATCTTTCACAGTATCACAGTATCAGGTCCTTGAGGCTCTGGAGGAAGCGACAGGTTCGAAGTGGGCTGTGTCAAGGATGACTTCAGAAGAAGCGCTCGAGAAGGCCAATAAGCTCGACAATAAAGACCACTCCGATGGCTTGAAACTGCTCATCCTGATGCTGCTCTATGCCGATGGCGTAGACAGGGGCGCCAATTTTGAGAATGATGGCCTGCTTTGCAATGAGCTACTGGATCTACCAAAAGAGAATCTCATCGATGTAATTGACCGAGTTGTTAAGCCGAAAAGTTCTTGAGCGAGAGTTTTTGTACGGCGTCAAGTCTCTGAATTGAGTTATCTGGTTGCTATAAGCAGGGCCCTAGCTACCATAGGCTAGAGATCTGCATAGGTAGAACGAAGCAAATTTCACACCTTGTTATGTAGGTGCCAATTTTGATAGTGTTCTTAGTTAAAGCAGATTCACTACAGGCTTCAAGGCTAGGAAAGAAAAAAGCTCGATGAAGCCTGATGCGACTACGAGCCTTCAGTTCTTATCTGGAGTACATATATGCTAGAACTGCGACTGGGCCAATTGACATTCCTGGCTTTCGTGTTCGCCGCCATCTCATTCGTCTTGTCCTTCTCCCGCATCAACGTGCCCGAGCTGCAGGGCCTTCGCCAGTGGACCTGGTTCGTCGTCGGCAAGGTCCTGAACGCCATCTCGGTCGGGTTGCACTTGTTCAACACCGAGGTGAAGATGCTTAGGCGGTCTGCGCGCTGGAAAATTCCCATATCATATGTGTAGATGTAGAAGGAAACAAGTCCCCGTACTCTGTACATATTGCCAACAGTAATGGCTGCCTCTGGGGAGTGGGTCATACAGCGGTCGCAGTCACCTATACAATAATTTACATTACGGGCGTAGTCATTGCGTGCTTAATTATTAGCAACATTGTTGGTATTAACACCTAATGAATGTTAATACTTGAATTGATAGTTCTGTTTTTTAGTAACCGTGGCTATTATTAGTAAACTCACCATAACATTTTCCTCCTATTTCATCTCGACCAAAACACTACAAGCATATCGTAATCATCCTCGTGGATCTCATTAATATCGCGTGTGTCATCTGGTACCAGAGCGCATCGCAGCTCAAAGGCTGCTCGAAGCTGCTCATTCGCTCTCTCCTTGTTTCCGATGGCTCGAGACACCTGCGCAGCCTTAAAGGTCGACCTGGCGAGTTCGTGTCTGTATTGTTGACGGCCACTAAAAACCTTGAGGGCTTGATTGATGAGCACCCTGAGCAAGTCTGTTATTAGTGGGATCTTCAAGTGGGGTCCGTAGTTATTAGTAAGACATACTGAGCTTCTGCGTAATGGTGGAAACGAAGATTGTCGTCTGCTAGCCTGTGGCAAATGTCTCCAATGCGGTGGTGTCGGTCGCCAAGCGTCACACGATACTGCTTCAGGCAGCGGGCGTGGTATTCAAGTCCTTTCTCGAACTTACCTTGGCTCACGCACACATTTCCTAACGCATAGAGCATCTTCCCAGTCCTGTTGACAAAATATTGGTCAGCCAACCTTGTGACCACATATGAAACTCCGGCTTACTTGAAGGAGAGAGTGTCGTCAACGCCGTTTGCTTTGCGGAACACTTCGATGAGGTCCAGCAGAGTTCTCTCCGCAGCCTCGAGATCGCCGAGAATCCAGTACATTAGTCCCTTGTTCGAGGCTGGCCAACCGAGCATCGTGCTTTCGTAATGAGGTAGAGTTTGAAAGTACTCAATAGCTTTCGAAAAATGCGTTATTGCAACTTCACAGTGTCCGTTCATGGCCTGCGCAACGCCGTGCTCGTTGTACCCCATTCCTAATTCGTAGTCGACCACGAGCTCTCCATCAGGGGTCTTCCTCTGCTGCAAAAGTTCAAGCCATAGGCCTGAGTGCTTCAAGAACGATCCCGTGTCATTTGTCTCCCCTGAGGCTGTGCCTAGATTATGGTGGGTATCGCGAATCATATAAGCCACTGCCTCCGATGATTCATCCTCCAACCCCTCGCATATATTCCGGACCAACTGAAACCACTCTTTTGACTCTTCCTGGAATCCTCTCTCGAATCGATACCTGTATGCGCATTAGATGAATGGGAATGTTGCGAACACAGGATCGACATACCATCCAGCGTCACTGAACAATGTCGCCACGGACAGTGTTGCTTGAAAGGTGCCTAGGGATATCATCAAGTTGAATGCATCTTTCAAACGTAGAATACTCGGAAATAATGGCGCACAGTCCTTGTGGCGGGCAGTAAGGAAGCGGGTCTCCAAACGCGAGAAGGGCCATACGCCCGAGACTGCAGAAATGGCCAAGTTATATGTCTGCGTAAGCCCGTTAGCGTCTAGCTTTCCCCTCGTCACGTCCTGGACAATACGATGAACCCAGATGTCACCGCTCTCTGGATTTTGATTAATCAGTGATGTCTGCAAGAGCTGGGCCCTGGCTTCATAGTACTGAGTCAAGTTGTTGGGAAATGAGGTTGTGGGGTCTTTTGAGCATGCGCTAATCAGTATACCTTCGGGTATCCGGTCTGGGTCAAGCATCGCAATCAAACTCAATAACCCGAAACTAGCAGGTGAAAGACCGTCAAAACCCAGCTTGGAGGAAATAGAGTATACTTGTTGGGGTGTTGACATAGCAGTTTCAGTCATGCTAACCTGCTCGATCCCGCTCGCGTTATACAACTTAATGAAATCAGAATAGGAAAGCCGGAGTCGAGTCATGACGCCCGCCATTTGAGTAATGAGCAGAGGAAGACCCCCGAGCTTCTCCGCAACTTCAGTGGCGTTTTGGTCTTGCGTAGGATGAGGCGACCATTTTGTGAGTGTATTAAGGAACTTCACTGCATCGGGTGCCGCAAACGGTGGAAGGTCAACACCATTGTTAGCGGTATAGACTTGGTTCTTCGCGAGGGAATCACGACTCGTGATGAGGACAGCACCTGAACCCGCCGTAGGCCAGAACTCGGCCAATACATCAAGATTATCCACGTTGTCGAATATCAAGAGCCAGGGTACTTCGTTCGTTGCGGATAGAGGAGCGTCGTATGACCGTACAGGATTCGACAGCCAACCCTTGACAATCTCTATTGATACTGTGAGATCGTTGGCCTCGCTCTCCTCTTCTAAGCCTAGCTGTTGGGCAATTTGGGCAAATTCTTCAGACAGCACTGCCCTGCCATCTGCGGTAATGAAGAAAACTGCGTCAAATTGGGACAGCCGTGAGTATGCATACTCAACTGCAATCTGTGTTTTACCAATCCCACCCATACCACAGAGAGCAAAAGACCGGAGGGAGCCTTCACCGAACTTAACATTGCGCTTATTTTCGGGGAGCAAATTCTTATCGATTAGATCAAGGATGTCCTGTCTGCCAAAAAAATCATCTCTTCTTTTATGAGTCTTCATCGATATGCACGGCAATCGTGGATCTCTCTTGGCCACATCAAAGCTGGTAATCATCTGGTCAACTCGCTGGGATGGAGGAATAGATGAGCCGAAAGTAGCTCTCAGAGAGCCTTCCGTGGATATATCCAAAGAGTTTATAGGTGGAAATAAGACGACTTGCGTTCTCTCGTTGTCAGGCGTGATGATCTGAGTGGTACCCCGGTCACCACCATCCCGTGTGCTAGCTACATCCGACGTTAGCTGATTCCTACGGAATTTGAGAGCATCATGGTGGCACGTGCTATGGAATTTCTTGTACATAAGACCTGGAGCATCATCCAGTAACCGTTGCAAAGTATCTGCTATTGCCTTGTAGAGGGGCCCCGCTATCTGAACATTGCATATGTCATCATGGGCTTTGTCGATAGGGATCACGATCTCGTGTCTTGATTTCACCGTCGCCCGGTCTTGAGCAGCAATCTATGTTTAAGCATGAGTCAGTATTCGGATAGCTCTTGGACTAGAGGCCTTGACGCACGATAGTTTGCTCTGTCTTGAAAACTCCTTGATGAACTCGTGACTCGACCGTTTCGTAAGCAGATACGATGGGCACCTGGACACCGAGTAATTCGAAATCCCTACAGCATTTGGCGATAAATGAGTTGTCGTCGTTCGCTTCAGACTGCCTCTGGACGGAGGTCTTCTGGTGTAATCTCAGAATTAAATTGATGATGCTGGGATTTGCTTCGATGTCGAGAGGCAAATGAGGCGTGCCTAGAAATATAATCCCGGATATGACATCAATGACATCTAGATGCCTGAAAATACGGTCTTTAGTCGAGGATAAGGCCTGTCTCGTAGCTCGCGTCAGTTCAAACTTCAACGTCAAAACGCTTCACAGTTTACAACTAAGGTAGCAGCCTACGCATTTAAGAATGATCCCGCCGAGACTATGGCAGATAAAAAGCAGCGGTTTCCTCCTTCGTTGCTGCGTGATAGTCGTAGAAGGGCCGGCGCTCGTGCCGGGCTTGGAGGGCGGAGAGTCGGGGTCCTTTCCCGCACAAAGATCATGAAGACACGTCAACAGATGTTGACCCTCCTCAAACAATTGTTGGACGGCATCACTGATGCTATTGACTTCTTTCTTGGGCTCGTAGACCCAGACTTGGGCTCGTTTATTGCAGTTGTTAACCAGATTCTCCAACCAGGGGCCAGATAGATCGTGCCATTGCGCGGGCGGTGCGGTACCGAGTCCAGGGATGACGATGATACTAATCAAGAACGCACACGAAGCAAGTCAGTCAATTTGACCACGTGGTGGCCGAACTCAACACTCAGCATAGACATTCACGGGGGATATCAGATATGCACTAACTTGACCTCGTGACTTGATCCACCAGCGTCGCTAGGAGGATAGAAGCAGCGGAGCATGATGGGAGTAGGTGTTTTTGAGCGGATCGGGCAGGGTGCTGGCGAGAGGGGCAGGTTAAGAGCGAGAAAGTGCTGTACTACGTATCCAGTATTAGAATTAAGGGGTACCCTAGGGCCTTTTGGTGATCTTACCAGTTCTATTGCCCCATTTTTTCTTTTGACGGCAGTATCCCGCGTTCTGATACGATCTGTAGGCCGGACGAACTTGAAAGAAAAGTTGAACAACTTCGCTTCTGATCGGATGGACGGTGCATGTACTTTAGCAGCACCGATGCTCGTCTAAGTAGTATTCGTTCGAGAGCAATTCAATGTATCGATTAATCGGTTTTATCTACCTAGCATATGCAACCAATCGACCACGTTTGCAGCCATGCAGCAGTCAGTACAACTAGCCAACAACTAGACAGCGTTGTCTGGTATATATGGTTTGATAAAAGGTAGCCCACCGTGACTGGCCATCTTTCACTGTTGGACGGAAATGCCCTTCCCGTTTGGTTTGTCAATTGTTTATTTCCACAGGCTACTGCAGAGATCATTAAAAATGCTTTAGCTTAGGACTGTGCTGGATGTCGTTTGTATAAATGCCTCGATGATATAAATCCATTCTATAGGAACTATAGTATCTTGGATGGCCACTGGATAAGTCTCATTGGGTGTAACGTGAAGTAGAAGTACTCGCTGCCCGTTAGCAACAGATGGCACATTGGTTGCGGCTCATATTGTGTCACCAACGACACAGGGGAATTGAATGGCTTGGTATTCGATCCATCCGGGACCAGCAATCGACTATGTGTCATACACCAATTCTTCGAAACCTATCTCGAGATCGATATTTTGGGATGTGGATTTTGGCGGAAATGAGCCTATGATAGTTGGTGCTACCGGGATAGTTCTCACAGGCAGCGATCCAACCAGCCAAAGCATTACTTGACTGGCTTGACAAGTAACTTGGCCAATCAAGCCAAAATAACGCCTCTAAAATTACTTGCAATTAAGTTAACGTATTCTTGTTTAATTGGATTAATTATAATTAATTGCAAGTAATTTAGTTTTTTTTTTTTTAATTTTTTATAAAATATTTTTAATAAAAAAAAATAAGTTAAAAGTTATTTAAAAACTTTTTTAAAAAGGGGTTTTATTAAGTAGGTAAAAAACCTATTTATTTACCCCTACTTATTTATTTAGTTTAACTTAGCATACCACTTTATACTTACTTTTTATTTTAATAACTACCTTTAATACTAATATTTTAACTATTAAACCTTTTATATGCTTTAGTTTTAGCATTAAAAAAAGTAAATATTTATAATTGCTATAGTTAAATCTTTTTAATAGTACTACTTTTAATATAATACTAACAATTTTAAATAAATAGTATAAAGTAGCTATAAATATATTATAATATGTTTTAGCATATTTTTTTATATAGCTTAACTGCTTTTTATAATTTTTTTTATAATTTTACTTACTAACTTACTTGTTAACCAACCAACCAACCTACTTACTTACTAACTAATCAAACAGCTATAGCTTAAAGCAACTATTTTAAAAACAATTTAGTACTTTTAATATTAATTAAAAAACAATTTTAAAAGTTTATAAGCTATAATTTATTATAAAAAAGCTAATAAAATAGCTAATAAAATAGCTAATAAATTTATTTGCTTTATTTAATTAATTAATTAATTAATTTAAACAAAAAATATTATTAAGTCAGTTAAACAAGCCTAAAAACGCCTTCAAATCAGTTAAAACAAGCTAAAGACAATTACTTTGGCTTGTTTTAACTGGTTGGATCGCTGCTCACAGGTCACTCTATCGGTTTTTCATTAACTACTGATACATAAATCCGACCTTGACTGCTGTACATCGGCTAGCAAACAGCTGCGGTACTTAGTACCTAGGTTAGCTTAATTAGCTAGCTTTGTTGCTTTTGCAACTGCTATCGTCTACAAGTTCTAAAACAGCTAGAATCGACCGGGTATATCTATCATTAGCTTATTTAGGGCTGCTATTTTTAACCCTCCCGTAAGAATCTTACCTAACATGGATAACGTTAGGTTTTCTAAGGACTTCGTACCTTTATACCAGAAAACCTCCGGCCAAACAGAAAAAGAGGTGCGCTTTGTCCAGGCGATGCATGGCGGATTCCCTAAATACAGCGTAAACGTGAGCGTAGGAAAACAACCCTGGTTAACTTTGCACTAGAAGGAAACAGGGTAAAGATTTCAAGCTTTGAAAAAGAACACTGGTTTCCGTACTGCGGCACCTATATTGATCTAGAGACACTGGACTTATCTAAGATTTAGGGGAATATAAAGCACTCAGGTACTTGTTTTTAGGTGTTGTTAGTTTTTATCAGATACGCCGTATCTGATATGGCGTAATGTTATGCAAAGCTACATGAGTTCAATCAACCACGACAGTCGACAGCGGAGTTTTAATTACATCCAAGTCAAGGTCCGGTATTGTAAGCTTTAAGTAATCAGCTGAATCTTTTCTGAAGCTACACTACACGTAGACGCTGTGATCCATGTAGTGAGTGACCCGCTGAGCTACCCCCCTGGTCATTGGCCCCGTAGTGGTGTAGCGACCCATAACACGTCTGACTACAGCATACTTGCACGTGGTCATCGAGATGTTCAATTACAAGATCTTCCCGTAAGGTATCCGGGAGAGATGTCGCGTCAAGTGCTTTGTTGAATAAACGTCACAATGAGTGCAACTTGGCAATTTATATCTTCGGACCAAGTCGGCGGCAAGGTGGCTACGAAAAATCGAGGGATTGTCCGAGAGGCGGCAATGCGAGCCTACCGGCGGAGCCAACGGCTGCAACGTCAAAAGCAGATGCAGATGCAAAGATCTTCTCACAAGCGACTGCAGCCGACTCCGTGTACTCATGCAGATCCAGATTGGTTAGCGCTGCCACCAGATGAGTCGAATAAGACCTCCAAAGCGAATATTACTAGCAGGACAAACCCAATGCTCACGCTTGAGATCGGCTCGGCGCTTGCATTTGATCCTTTCTCCACGACTCCGCTGTACAGCCGTCATGAGGGGCCCATGCTATTCACCCATTGTATGTACTATATATGCCGTTGCCTTACGTTAAGTCTCTAGCCAATGTTTTGTTTAGCTCACATGAGCCGAGCTGATTCTCAGCAGTCATTCACAACATCGTACCCACCATTCAGGCTTTCCATCACCAGTCACCACAGCACCCGCTTAGCACGATTTTGATCAGCTATATCATTACAGATCCGCTCTTTATAGAAGCGATACTCTTCCACGCTGCTGTGCACGTAGACATGACTCATGGCAGACCATGGGGCCAGACGACGTGGTACCATCGAGGACAGCTAATTCATCAGATAAGAGAGCGCATGAATAGCTCTGAAGACACAGCTAGCGACGCATTAATTCTAGGGATAGGGATGCTAGGTGCATGCGGTGTAAGTGGGGTAGTGGCCATGTCATTCTCCCTCTATATACTTGGGCTCACCAATTTTAGAACATCACTGGCGATGTCACACAAGATTTTGTACACCGGGAAGCGTTACAGCATATGGTCCGAGTCAGGGGTGGTATCGACAAGTTGGGATGTCAAGGCACTCTGTCGACATTTCTATCCATGTGAGCGGCGCCAGATAAACCTTGTCTTCGATAGAGTTTCATTTTGTTCAATTACCACTGACGACAACTAACCGAAACAACAGAGGGGACTTGATTTCCGTTACGATTTCTAGGTCCAAACCTGGCGTCGAGTGCCCCCGCCTTGATTCAGCACCGTCTCCATTGTTTCATGAGCTGTGGGGATACGGTTTCCTTACCAAACATTGCAACTCAGAGGCAAGCCTAGAGTCAAACGGGATGAGAATACGAGAAATCATACAGCTCATCTCACGACTTGCAACAATGTACAGAACATCTTACAAAGTTCTGTCTAACACGTCATCACATATGACTACATTCACACATGTGTGTTGCGCCGCAGAACATCAACTTCTTTCCCTCGAAGTAATACCCTCTACTGGGTCGGACAGTTCAAGCGGTGCTGATGTATTGATCTATGAGGCAGCACGAAACGCTGCGTTAATTTGCTCTACTTATCTGTTCCGAAGATTAAGGCCCCAGGCGGCCATATTGGTAAGCTTACAGCAAGCCCTACGGCACAGTATCATGGCTTGCAACCATGACAGCTTTAAACACGGGTCCTGCGTATCCATGGGTGGCATGCGACTGCTTCTCTGGTCTATATGCGTGGGACGAGTCACGGCGTTGGATCCAGACTGGTATACAGTGTGCATGAAATCGTGTATTTCGAATCTGAAGATACAAAGCGAGAGAGAGTTGCGGGCATGCTTAGAAGAGTATATATGGGAACCATATATGGACGTAGAGTTAATATGGTAGCTCTGGGAACTATGTTAGGTGGTTAAGGGGAGTGGGAATCCAATTACATTTTCAAAATGCAATGATCTTGCGGGAATCGCAGTGAGACCATGGAAGGGAGGATCACGGTGTGATATGTTGACGTACCCCAAGACGGTATAAAGTCATGCAATAGATCGAAATATAGAGCATAAGTAAACTAGTAATCTAGAATAAATTACGGATACTACTTTTTATTTCCTTTTCAAGAAAAACTTGAAACCAATTGGCTATATATTCCCATGTCGCATTTGGAGTCTAGTTTCCCATTGTCTTTTCCCCTTTAATAGTTTACTTTCTTAATACACTGGGTATGATGAGTTACTGCACTGACTACCTTCGTACAGTTGTCATAATTAAGTAATATAAAGCAAATTTATTATAATATCCTTATCTTTTATATTTCATTATTAAGAGCCATATATTCTTCTTGTTTTATTTTTAGTGAAAGTCCCCTTTGTTGCGACTGTAGTCCCGGCTTCCGTTATACATGCTATAGAGAAGAATGTAGCTCAACATTTCAAGGGCCTGGTCTAGTCAATAAATGACCAGGGTTTGGAATTGCACGCGGTAGAGTAGAATGCGACGCAGATGGAAAACGAGGCCATTTATACGTGATGATTATCCAAAGAGAAGACCCGGGTCTTACTCATCGTTCCCGAGGTGAAGGGGCAGCCGCTAAGACGATCCCAGACAGTTTTCACATCATATACACGGCTTTCTTTATAAGAGAAATTTGACCGGAGCTGAGGCAGGAAATACGAGCTCGGTTCACACAGTCACGGTCGCACCCTCTACCGGTGCATCCCCTAATGCAGTTCACTTGTTGCCCTCGACATGGTATATTGCAGGCTGATGGCCAGAGTCTTTGGAGTGGGGTGAGCTTTGTAAAATTCAATCATATCGCCTCTGTTACCTGCACCGAATACTTCATTAGTGAGGAAAATGCGGAAAATGCAGTTGGAACTGAAATCAGGGGCGCCGGACTACCAGCTACTGGGAGTAGTGCTGGTGTTAGCAGTGTTTTCACCTGTCCGGTGGTACTGGGCCATTGCCGCTACAGGGATCGTAACGAAGGTGATAAGGGAAAAATGGAAACGCATTATGAAGGCTTTAGTGAAGATGTCTGCAGATTATGGTGATGATTAATGAAGAAAGATAAGAAAGTGGTCATCTGCAGAATGAAATTGTTGGCTGGAGATGATAGATACCTGACTATCGCAGGAGGGAACGCTGATACTTATAGGTATGTTCAAGCTAGAACTTCGAGGGTGATAATTACTCAAGAAAAATATTTGAATTAATAGAGGGTATTGTCATTATGACTTACACACTCGTCGATTTCCCAAGTCGCCGTCACTCAACAACTACACTACAGTTCGCCAAGCATTTTTCTACATACGACCAAGGAGACTCTGATTGAATTTAAGGCCTCAATGAATACTACGTGAAGGGCCTTGAGATGCATGCCCTTGACAATTCTCCCCGGACGTATAAGGGCAATCAGATGCACGTTGCCTCATTCCAATACCTCATACACACAATCAAATCTTGTACGGCGCACGGAAGGATGACGCTCCGGGCTAACGTCATCTGTCATTCTGGTCATTCTCCTTTCTGGGACAGACCCAGCAACACCAAACCGCTTCGGGGTATTGCTCTAGCCAATGAGCAACGAGCATGCCTTGGCGCAGGCTGTGTGGTTGTGGATAACCTCACTTTCACCTCGCTTCCCGACCAGCAATTCAAGAAGATATTAGTCGTATCCAGCCATCATGGTTCAGTTTTCTTTATATAAGGTGCCGGGTTTGCATCGGCGTAAAGAGTCTTTTCGTTCATCATCCACCACCAACACCACAATATCAGCATTTGCTCCATTTAACTCGGCTCCCAAATAATTACCCCTTACTTCACTATCACCACCACCAAGAACCATCACTCTCTACTTCACCATGCGACCCAGCTACGCGACTGTTACCATAGCTCTGGTCACAGCTTGTCTTGCGGCTCCGACGCAAACCCGATGCTCTCCCAAGCCCCTTTGCAAGGAGCTGGTGTTCACAATCAATGCGGCAGCCAACAACACAGCTCTTCCTCCGTATCCTAACTCTACGGGACCCGGTGTGCTCTTTCAGTATCTTAGCAGCTTCAATGCCTCGGCTCTTGGTACTGTCCCGACTGCAGGGACCTTCAACATCAGTGCCTTGTATTGTGAGCCGACCACCAAGGTTAAGGGCCGCGAGGGCACTATCCAATACCTCCTGCATGGTCTTCTAAGCAACAAGGTACGTAAATTCATCTCTTCTTTCTTGTTCTTCTCTTGCTGACATCTCCCTCTAGGAATACTGGAATGGCATAGATTTTCCTGAACCAGAGTTCCGTGGCCAATATTCCTGGATCTCTCACGCCGCCTCACAGGGATACGCCACCCTGGCCATCGACAACCTGGGCAACGGCAAATCCGATCGTCCTGACCCCATCAACATCGTCCAAACTCCAATGCAAATATCGGTAGTCTACAGCATCCTCCGCGGCATCCGCGCCGGCTCGTTGCCGGGTGTGCCCAAGTACGACAAAGTAATCATGGGCACGCACTCCTACGGCTCGGTACTGGGCCGGCTGATCTCGACCATCTTCCCAACCAGCGGTGCAGACGCCTACATTCTCACGGCCACCGCCGCCAACCTCACCGGTTTGCAGCAGTTCATCGCTAACATCGGACCGCGCGCCGCCTCGGTCGTGGATTCGCGCTTCGAGGGTCTAGCGCCAGCCTATCTGTCAGCGACCAGGAACATCCGCGAAGTCATCTACGGTCTGGATGGCTCCTTCGACCCCAAGATTGCAGAGTGGGACGCTGCATCGCCGCACGTCTTCGGAGTAGGCGAAATCGCCGGTCGCGGCGCAACCGTGCCATCCAGTTTCGCTGGACCGGTCATGGTCATCTCAGGCCGACAGGACCAGATCGCATGTGGAAATGGCAGCATCTTCGACCAGCCGACGGTTGATTGTGGTCTCGGGCCCGGAAGCCACGTTGATGAGACGCGAAGCCTGTTCCCCAAGGCTACGGCATTTCAGGCATACGTGCCCGAGAATACTGCTCATAACATCAACACACACTATTCTGCGCCTGAGAGTTTCGGGGCTGCACATACCTGGCTTGAGAGTGTTGGGTTCTAAGAGGGGTTTGCTGGAGCATGCGGGCAAAGTATAGAAGGCAAGGGTTGGCCAGTCAAAGCAATGTGATAGGTAGAAAGAAGTCGAGTAATAACATTGGGGCACTAGATTTTCATTTCTATCTTAGTATTTTAAATTACAATTCAACTAGATTCTTACATAGTAATATTACATCATTGTCCCCCGAACCTGCATGCATCTTGTCAAGGGTTTGTGTTCAATCGCTGTACTAATCGGAAGGATTGAATTCGAAACAACCCCGAAATGTAAGGTACTGGGTCGAAACAGAGCCTATAAGGGCCTCTAGACTAAGGGCTCATACTGCGCAGGGCGCAGTGGCGTGTATAGGGTCGCATATACACGCGAAGCACAAGAATAAATCTCAATAGGAAACTAAGTAGGAGGGAGAAGGTCTGGTGGTGGCCAGTAGTAGGTGACCTTCGGTCACCTGACTACCTGACCGTATATGACGTCATAACAGAGCCGTATTCCATGCGATTATTCTTATCACGACCTACTTGGTGATAGATTGATTGGTTTTGAATGATGTGAGTTTGCGACCACATATAGCTGTCATTCATCGCTTATTTAGAGGCACGAGTTCTACGCTAATTCGTTAGGGGCGGCGCGGCGCGTACGCGCAGGGGCTCTCCAGGGGTTTCACCACGGTTTGCGTTTGGGCTGCTTCTAGGAATCGCTTCGTCACCGTTAGGCTGACTCCAACTATATAAAGAATTTTGTCTACCTCATAAGATCAGAATCGCTTCCCGGTGCCCGATGCCTAATTTCAAATGCTAACAGCGTCGGTACTTACATATTTGACTTATATGCCCCTAGGTCTAGGTAGTCAAGTTTACAGTGTACACATCCAACCGTTCATTGGTGGCATACGCATCGTGAAAGCATCATGGTACATCTCTGAGGCCCCATTAAGATTGACTGGCTGCAAGTTTATTCGTAAGTACAATTATTTCATCATCACATAAAGCACACCCAAAATCGCCCACCACCAGGTACACCGTACCTGCTGTATAACCGCCGTAGAAAAGTTACCACGTGCGGTTCTTGTAGGTATGCGGATGCCCTCTGAGCAGTTTTGTGGTGCGAAGCGGGCGCGGGCGTAAGCTCTCCATTATGCACGCTGGTTCTTATGTTGCGCCCTACAGCAGTTGAAGCAGAGGAATCAATTCCATGCCATACACGCCTAGTATTCCTTCCGCTGATCCCATAGATGAAACAGGCTCGCTCACTACAGACCTGAAATTGGCTTGAATGGCAGTAGAGATGTCTACCCATGTAGTGCATATTAGACGCCTTCCTTCAAGGCTACTGGATCCTTACCTGCTTAGTAGCTCTTGCACATTCCGGTGAGCGACGAACTCGCTGTTTGAAGACGCTCTTCTCATATAGGACAAAGACCCTGCCCGTTCTTACCTGCTACTGTATTTTCGGGGCAATTTTACAAACTCTCTTTAAGCTCATGTCAAGATTGCTACTATCTCCATTGATTTAGGGTCAATCAAGCAGCTCGGCCGCGAGCGCGAGGTTCTTCTTGATGCTATTATAGACGACCTGAGGAAGCATGGAATTGGTCGTTTCGTAGATCTTTCTCAGATTATCGTCGTTGGTGACTAATCTGCTGGGAAATCCTCTGTACTTGATGCCATCTCAGGCGTCCGATTCCCTGCAAAGGCGGAGATGTGCACTCGGTTTCCTACAGGAGTAGCCCTCCGGACCCATCCGTAGGTTAAGATAAGCGCTCAAATACAGCCCGCGTCTGCCTCCCCTGATCCGGCATATAAGTTTAATGAAAGTTCATTTGACACAAATGACCTACCGCGTATCATAAAAAATTCTACAACACAGCTCTAAAAAAGCCCTACCTTTTTAGAAGATGTACTCCGTATCCAAAGGACACGATAGCTGACCCTTCGCTCTAGGAAATAAATACCAAGTAGTATGCTAAAATAGAAGCTGCCATGCGGCCTCAGAACAAAGAGACTGTTCTTGTATATAGTAGGTAGTACGTGGGAAGGTCCTTCGCGCCACAATGTGGTCTATTACCTACCCATAAGGATAGCGCTCGTGACAGAAGCCGATCGGGGGTGTCAGCACCAATTCGCTACTTAAGTCTACGTCTGTAGCAACGAAGGTTGACGGTACCTTTGGAGCGGAGGCGAGTGTGCTGCAACATGCAAAGTATGAGTATGCTAGTCGGCTACGAGACTCTGGGCGTACGTATAATTGCAGGCTTACTGGTCTCCTTAGAAGTAATTCATGGGCTAACCCGACTGACAACAGTCATGTACCTATCCCATTCTCAATGCCCAAACTTTCGATTCCATCGTACTTCACCCCAAAAGCCTGCTCTGCTACCGAACTATTATAATGCCTAGCAAGGGGTTATCCATGCAATGGGATCCCCGTTAATGGGCTGTTGGAGAATGACGAGGCTGAGATTTTCGTGCCGCCGTGTTGTCCCGATTCCGCCGGATCCGGGAATTGGAATGCATATTTGCACTACCTATCTTCGTCGTCGGCAGTAATTCATTCGCCCAAAATTCGGCCGATTGAATAATGCTACCTATTTGTAACGAGTTCCGGCTTTAGCTGCTCCAGAAGCAATAAGCCGGTTCAAAGTCTGTCCGATTCCTTTCACAAACCAGCAATGAACACGAGCGAACGGCGATCCTTCTCTTTCCGTTGACAGTGTCACAGTCTCGAACCTTAGAACAAGGAGACTGTTTTATATATAGTAGTAGTACGTAGGAAGGGTGTTTTAGAAGACCTTTGCGCAACAACGTATACTATTACCTACCCCTATGTAGAGGCCTCGTGACAGACAGTTAGTAGGCCCTGTCGGAAAAAGTCTTGGTGCTACCGTAGCTACATCCGCCCTGAAGGGGTCCAATTTGCCTCTTCATCTTGACCCGGGGTGATACTACAGCTGCGTACGTAGAAGCACTTTGCGGGCGATCAAATGAACGAGCTGGTCTTCACACGTCTAGATCTTGTGTTAGGGTAACCATATCGTTTTCATGGTCCCGAAAGTGCCATGCTCCACACAAAATATGTCTCGGTAATCCATTCATGATAAGCTCAAGTACAAATCCGGCCAGCATACTACTAGACAGAGCTAGAGTTGATCAAGGATACCAAAGAATACCGACGTAGGTAGCCGGCGCGATTCAAGACTAAGGCTGCCGAGCAAAGTTGGGATACTTGCAGATCCTATACTAATGAAGAGGCCGAGTCCTGGGACCTTTGCAATTGGATTGCAGGGTTATATTAATACAGGTGGCTGATCTATTAGGTTTTCAGATAATGGCTAGGCGCATTAGTATGCATGAGCTACTTTCTACACAGTGGTAAAGCGACAATTACTCCATTGCTGTTTATTACGTATAGGAATGATACGGCAGATAAGAATAAATTATTTCTACTCATTCCATGGTCTAGACTTTCTATTGCCGAGCATGACTTTCGCCTTATCCAGACACCGGTCGACTTAGGCAATTGGGGACCACAGAAATGGTAGTACAGGCCCTACGACCGGTCAAGAGTCTCCGAGAAGCCTCGTCTTCGTAATATTTCCAGTGCCATACCCCGAGCGCTTCCCTAGTGCTTATGTTGACCTAGCTTGCGTCGGGTTGAAACAAACCTATGGCTTGATCATCACGTAATAACTCACCGGAGGCTCAATACTTACTGTAGGTAGTCTATATTTCATTGGCCAGGTCGCAATAACGCCTCGGCAGCCTACCTCTGGTTCATATATGCGGTAGTACAAGATGTCGGGTGGGAAAGGCCATACGACGTACTAGATGCGAATAGGAAAAACGAATGATTCGAGTACGTACCTAATGTCTGGCGTGTTTTCATTTACATCATGCAGAATGAGTGCTTCAGGGGGCCGCAAGAAGCCGGCTATCACGATCCGGGTCGTATGATAGCTGCCTTGATGCAACATCGCCCCCACCGATCCGTCATACTTTCTTGTAGTCCAATCATTTTTATGCATACCCCATCAACCATAGCATCCTAGAACTCTGACGGGGTTTGGACGGGAACTTACTGATGAAGAATTATTGAGAAACCTATCAAACAACATGTGGCGATCTTTACTGGCCGCCTAACTATAATCACCTAGCATCCATGGGCTCTAGGCGGCCTCTTCTAACATACCACTAAATTAGGAGCAGCCAATTGTCAGCGTGGAATCATATACCATTTACAGCTATTATGGATAGGTTGATATTCCCTCATGAGCTCTCTGTAATCGGATAAGCTCGGGTTCTTAAAGCATTAGAATGGCATGTACAAGATCTGCTTTTGACTGTTTTGTAACGATCAAATAAGTAGACGCTCCGTCAAACAACACATCCCCTTTTTAATATATAAACGTATAGAGAAGGCTAATAAGGCGGTGATAAATACAGGTAGCCATACTCACGTCGGCATACAAATGACCGAAAGCCTGCTTTTCAGTGCTACCGTTGACGCATACTATGCACTGAAGCTATTGAGTGCTTTAGAAATGAAAGATGTTTTCTTTTGATAGTAGCGTCAAGGAGGGATGACGGAATACTTTTCTGCAATATTAGAATTTTCCTTTTCAACTAACCATATAAAGCTATATATGTAGACATACTTCAACGCTCACCATTTCCTATCATCCCATGTCAATATAGGTGTTATCATGTCACTCAAGATAGAAAATACGGCATCACCTACCTAAAGTTTAATTGGCAACTGTTAATATGTGTGTCTTTTAACAAGGGACAACTATAACCCTCTCCCACTTGGTTATTTCAAATAAATACGCCATTTTGCAAAGGAATTAAACGTCTATAACTAATTACCTATGCTTGCTATTGACGCCATAGCAAATTCTCAGTATGCAGGGGAAAGTAGAACCGTCCGGCTGTATAATAGGTATTTCTGTGTAAGGACTTGCTTACTAGTCTTGATTTTCTCGTGCAGCACCATGTCCCATCGTAGAAAATGCATGAAGAATGCTGGGTGCTAGAAACCGACGATCAAGGGCATAGAGAATGTGCCCAAATCTTAGCAAGTCAGAGCAAATGATATTTGGGATGTGGATAACATGACTATAGTATGAACGGGGACTTTGAAGCATGATACGTATTCTATGGGCGCTGGGAATGGTTCATTTTTCCAGAATTAGCATTCTCTAATAATCTAGAGGGTAGAGAAACAGAAAAGTCCTTGACCTAGGAACTTCAGTGTTTACGGGCTATTAATCCGGTATAATCCAACAAACCAGGACATCACGACGAATAGTTGATAGGTTAAAAAGCTAAACTACAGTGCCGGGCTTCCAAGGTAAAGTTTTAGGAGCTAGAGATTGTGTCATGCATTTAATATGCAGCTTATACACCATTGTGCTTCACAAGATCGCCCGAGAAATATGGATAAGTAACTTGGGTCGCTATTTTAGCTTTTCTTGCCCGTAGAGCTAGAATTAGCAATAAAATCTTAGCTGATACGGGGACATAGTATCCGCCAAATTAAGTATATTCACGGGGTCTCGAAAAGAAACCCTAAGGTTGATTTTTCATAAAGCCGTTCCGGGATATTTCCATAGCGTTCCGGAGGTATTTCCACCAGAGGCGGCTCCCTTTCAACCCCTGCCTCGACGCCACCGATGATCTGCTGCTGTTCCACTGCGGCCTAATCCATGGCTAAACAAGTAGCCAACTGGTACCCAGAAACACCTTCATCTATCCATTTCTCAGGCCGTTGACCGTAATCACACACCCCTCTCTATCTATCGGTCAGGTTTCTTCGTATTATTGACACTTTGGGGTGATTTTATCAGCGGATTGAAGTATATATAGATGCCCTAGCTATCGCTTAAAGATCATGAGGCTCGGAGAGCAGTTTATCACCTTTCCGAGTCCTATCTACCCTTACTTCAGTACTCGCTTTCAACTCACTTTGTCACCACGTTCACGGAATTCTTCACATAAACAATCTAAGAGCTCACACGATGTCAGAATCATACCAATATATGCCGCTACAAGGACGTGGGAGTATTCGAGTTCTGGACCTATCCCCCGGCTCCCCTGAAAGCCCCTCCATACATTGCAATATCAGGTCCGTCAATATTTCTGGTAAAACTAGGCCAGAGTTCGAAGCAGTTTCGTATACATGGGGAGAAGACTCACCTCCTGAGTCCATTCTCTGCAATACTGACAATGCTCGGCTCCTGGTATCTCCCAATTGTCACGAAATGCTCCGCACCCTCAGGGATAAGGACAAGGTCCGGACTCTATGGGTTGACGCAATCTGCATAAATCAGTCCGATGTGGAGGAGCGAAATGACCAAGTGAAAGTCATGGGAGATATATACCGGATTGCCAGCCATACCGTTATATTCTTAGGCGGTTCCCTTAAAGGATGCCCCAACCTATTTCAGTATCTTGCTGCGAATGATAATTCCTCTCCTCCACCCAACGATGGAATCGTCAGCGAATTGGAAAGATTGTTCACTCGCCCCTGGTTCTCTCGAATATGGGTCATTCAAGAGTTGAAGAACTCCAGTTCCAACTCTCGTCCAGCCACGTTTGTGTGCGGAGACCAAACTGCAAGCATTGGAGAACTCAGAGATTGCCTGAGTGGTTACGCGGAAGGGACTCGTGTGATCCTACAATTCCCTGTGCCACTAGAGGTGTATGACGAAATTTTTACAAGGCTATTGTCTAAGTGTTCAACCGCAGCTCAAGAAATGTATCTACTTGCAGCTGAGACGGGCTTATGCAAGTCTTCGGAGCCGAAAGATCGGATCTTTGCGTTGACCCCCCTAGTCTCAAACCGGACGCCAGAACTGGAAAGCCTCATTCAGTACAACCGTACGATCGAGGAAACTTTGCACAGATTCGCCCTTTTTTTGCTCTCTGGTGGTGGTCTTGCCTTACTGTGGATGATTCGGCATCCCCATTCTAAAAATATGCCATCTTGGGTGCCAGACTGGACCGAATGTTGGGGGAAATTTCATTGGCTTGAGCAAGCACAAGAAATCATGGATGATTTTATGTCTTCAGAGAAATATCAAGATTTCAAGACAGGGAATCCTGGACCTGCTGGTGACCCTCACTGCCCACTGCCCCAGTGCCTTGTGGTTAAGGGTGTCCCGTACAGTCGCATTCACGAGTTCGGTCCTCCAATACAGATAAATCAAGAAGATAACCCAAGTAGGATTCAAGCGGTCAAGGATTGGCTTTCCACCCTGGAATCTATAAGAACTGGTGCCGATCGCCCGGGATGGCCGGACTCCATCAAGCAAGGTAAGTGTGGTAGGCATAAAGCTTTGACCTTCTACGCTGACGTTTTAGCCCTTCGACGTATAAGTAAAGTGGACATTTACCACTTGTTCAGGACTTCTCCGAATAGCCAACTTGATCTTATTGATGGCCAATTTGTTACTGTGGTACGTGCAATAGCTGCAAGGCGCTAAGATCCCCACCTTAACAGCGATTTACTTTTGGTAGTTCTGGTCTATGGCAATACCTGCTGACTATGAGTTATAGGGCGATGGTGAGATCACTAACGAAGTTAGCGGTAATATTGCAAATTCGTGCAACGAAAGTAGGATCTTCATAACTGAAGACGGAAGGCTCGGCCGATGCACAGATAAGGCAAAGCCATGCGATCTCGTGTGCCTCATAAAGGGTACTATACAGCCGTGCGTTTTGCGTGAAAAGGATCATGATAAATGGACCATTGTAAGTGGAGAATGTGTCCTTCTTGACATGGAACGCGATTATCCCGAAATCGGTCCTCCTGTCCGAGGCTTTGACCCATTGGAGATTATTCGACAAGGCCTTGGTCCAGGAGACATAGACCCAAAGGGTGGCTGGTTTTATGAATACATGACCGAAGTTATTGAGGACGAGGAGAAAGAAGGAAAGCTCAAGGAGTTCACGATTTGGTAATAGGAAGGCAAGCCACCACGTGGTTAGCGTAAAGGGTGTCCCTTGTGTTCGATGGGGTATTTTTCTTTTTTTCCTTTTCTCTGTTTCCCCTTCTTCTATTTGCAAAAATCACTGGTCGCTCCGCTATGGGTTAGGGGTGCTCAATTGCTCGCCAGATTGGAAAAGGCCCTAAAATTGCATTGTTCTATCCCTCCTACTGATGCAGAGCGGCCCATGGACCAAATCGGAGCTTCGGGTGATTGAGTGTCTATGGGCTTGTTTCTACGATGCCTTCTATTTGTTTAGCTGCGCAGTGTTTTTACTTCTATGGGATCCTTCAATCCTAGCTCCTACTTACTAGGCTTGAAGTTCACCTCCCGGACAAGATTGTGTGCATGATGTATGATTCGGATATAACCTCTTTGGCCCTTCATTAGGGGCTTATGTGGTACGTGTTGTAATAACATGTTGTTCGAAGTTGTTCTTTTAGATCTTGGTGTTGATAGGGACCTCAGGGTTTGAAACCGGGCGCCATGCTTTCTACAGTAATGCTGAAGATTTTCAAAAATTCAACATGAAAAATGCTTCCTGAAAAGAACGTCAGTCTCTGAATGCAGGCGACTGCAGGAATAGTTCTTAGCTGTAGGCCTGGCGTTATAAACACTTGAGAACTTTCCACTAGCTGTGTTTAACCCAGTAATCCAGTGCAGACAACAGTGCCAGCCGTCGTAAGTTCATAACTAATTGGAAAGCGTAGCTTAAAAATATATAACGGTAACCCCTAAAACTCTATAAAAGTAGTCGCTTTTTTTATTCGTCTAAACGGACTTTGCAATAGTTCTATTGGTTAGAGTCTATTTTTGAAATCAACCACAACATGCTTCGCACTAAATATATTATATGGCTTGTGTACCGCAATAGTAAATATAGTTACTAATGGCCACTATAACTGCAAATAGTTGGGCGGTCGAACAATCAAGCAATCGAACGGTCAATAAAGCTTAAAGGCTTGCTAAAATATCTCGGAGGGCCTAACCCTCCTATATACTCAGTAGCAGATCTTGGAGTACCTAGCCTAAAATTAAAATGTTTTATATTTTAATTTTTATTATATTAAAATGGCAGCTATACTAACAACGGTAAAAGCTTTCTATTTTAATGACAGCTTAGTCTAGCGCTACACGGTATTATTATAAAGCTTTAGCTTTCTTAAGCACGTATTAGCAAAGATAATCAAAGGTAAAAAAAAGCGTAGCTTAAAAATATATAACAGTAACCTTTAAAACTTTATAAAAATAGTTAGCTTTTTTATTAGTTTAAACAAACTTTATAACAATTTAATTAGTTAAAGCTTATTTAAAGTATTAATTATAATATATTTATATAATAAAAAACTATATAGCTTATATTTAAATTAAAAAATTATATAATATTAAAAGCTTATATAATATTAAAAAAATAAAATAAACAGTTAAACAATTAAAGTTATAAAGCTAATAAAGCTTAAAAGCTTATATATAAAATTAAGTATATAATAATATAAAAATTTAAAAGTACTTCTTTTGTTAAACTTAAAATTAAAATGCTTTATATTTTAATTTTTACTATATTAAAATAGCAAGGTTTATTATTAAAAGTAAAACTTTCCATTTTAGAGACAACTTGCTTGGTACTACAGAGTACTTATATTAGTAAAACGCTTATGCCCCGCAATCTTTCTAAAAACTATCTGCGATACCAATTTCCGATTAGGATTAACGTCCCAAACCTTCTTCGCCTCGTCGTAAATCTGTTGATTACAATGCTCCAGAATGGTACCCAGCCCCGTTCGCCTCGAGAGCCGTCCTCATTAGCAGC
The DNA here is from genome assembly GCA_022578505.1 of Nemania abortiva. NCBI lineage: Eukaryota > Fungi > Ascomycota > Sordariomycetes > Xylariales > Xylariaceae > Nemania > Nemania abortiva. Next base: position 23,397 of record MU392678.1, read on the forward strand.
TGGTGCACACCATAGGCCTGATGCTGCCAGTCTTCAAACTTGTCCACGTACATCTTAAAGGGTTGGAGTGGTTCCAACGGGGGCAGGTCTTCAAGGGGTATGGTAGGCCCGTACGCTGTGTGGGACCCAGCGAGCCTGTTTTTCTCGGACGTTGCTTGCTCGCCGCTGACAAGAGATAGATGGGCGGTGCGAACGATGTTTCACAGCTTTCCGCGCCGGTTGCCAAGAAACACAACGACGCAAGTGCTCTGCGTGTTAAAGGCCGATGGGATCACAAGCAGGACTTTCTGCACAATCTCTTCGACCTCGCTGTCTGGTACGATTGGCTCGTTGGAAAGATCGTAGATGAGCGCCGCTTGGTCACCGCTGAGAGCAGACCTTCTGTCTCTGGGGATTTCTTGCTCGATGGGCCGACACTAAGTCGAGAGAGAATTAAATCTCCGCACGTCTCGATTTGTTCAAAAATGTATTTTTGTGCTCGTTGTGATGACAACAGCTACAGGGCTATTAATGAAAGCTTCTAGATTGACTTACAAATACAAGTTCATATAACAGCTCTACACATGTCAACGCGATTCGTGATGATTTCCAACCTATTACAAACCAAAGGTTTGATCTAAGTTGACGGTGAAGGCCGGCTGCGTACTGAAAGTTGTTTATCACTAATTACTGCATTCGGAATTCTCCTTTACTTCCCCGAAGGTAAGCAGCACAATATCTTTCTACTCGATAAGGGACTGCACGGAATTTCGGAATGATTCCGGAACCCCGCCTCTGACTAAGATTACCAAGGTAGTTGGGCAGTAAGGCGTACCCATGCTCATATGCTTTGGTCGGGTATTCGCCTCGGCATTGTTAACCTAGCTCTTCGATATTCAGCTGTAAGGTGCATACCTAAAGGTGCCGACGGCTTAATAATATTTTGACTTCATGTGAGAGGGGAACGAAAGTTGACTGACATATGTAGATTTCAAGTCCAACTGTGAAAGGCACCTTTTCCAAACTCGCTTCTTTCGTGATCCCTTGTCGAGCGTCTTCGTAAGCTGAACATGGCAAATCCCGAAGTACCACTTCAATTCCGTACAGCGGGCACTGGGAGTGAGGATGTCCTGGAAGTCGACTATTTGATTGTCGGAGCCGGTCCAGCTGGTGCCTCGTTGGGTTGTTTTCTTGGCAAATATGGTAAGTAAATTCATTGCCGCAACTTCCCGTCGTCTTTGAGTATACTAAATCCGTACGCTGAGAAGGGCTAAAGGGGCTTATCATCAGCGCCGCGCGATCTTCGGCTCATACGCCACGAGCTCATATTATCAACCAGCCAGCAATGGGTACGGATCCCTTTCAAAAAGGAGAATATGTACATACAGATCACTGATATTGCTAGAATGCATTCGAGACCTTGATATAGATCTGGAAAGAGAATGCCGCAAACTGGGGTATTCGGGGTCTGTGATGGGCAACACGCGCTGGTGCAATACCATGAATGGTAGGGAATTTGGGCGTATCAACTCGTGGGGTTCTGGCCCTAAAAGAGGTGTACGTCATTGCTTGAGGTATATAACGAAAAGAGAAAGTAAGACGAGAGTGCTAACTTAGGTAATTGTGTGCGAAGGGCGACTTTCAACTCCGAAGTCCATGTTCTCATCTTGAGCTTCCACAGACTCTTCTCGAGCCGATCCTACTTCGTTACGCCACACAACATGGCTTTCCCTGTCGATTTAGCACCCGACTTGTCAGCTTCGATGATTCGCCTACTGATGCTGTCATAGCAGAAGTGGAAGACCAGATATACCGGACCAGACAGAAAGTAAGATTTAAGTATCTCTTCGGTGCCGATGGAGCAAGGAGCCGTATCGTGGAGGATCTTCGACTACCGATGGACGTCAAGCCTAGCCAGGGAGTTGCCCTCAATGTGCTCATCCGCGCAGATCTGTCCGATATGATGAAAACACGGACAGGAAACCTACACTACGTGATTCGCCCAGATGTGGAGATGCCCGATTTCGCGGCGTGGTCGATTGTTCGTATGGTGAAGCCGTGGTATGAGTGGCTTATCATTATGATGTATAAACCGACTTGTCCTGCCGATTTCCTGCCTGACAAAGATCAAGTGCGGCAACAAGTTGTGGCCGTAATTGGCGATGCGTCGATACCTATAGAGGTGCTGCGAGTCGATAAGTGGATCATCAACGAGACTGTAGCGAAGACATACAGCAAGGGACGAATGTTAGTTTGAGTTGTCTAAGAGGCCCTCCTACGCGTTAAGTGTTGAGTCGAAACTAAAGCTATTCAGATTTTGTCTCGGCGATGCCGTCCACCGCCACCCACCAATGAATGGGCTCGGCTCCAATACATGCATTCAAGACGCAGCAAATTTAGCATGGAAAATAGCCATGGTCGAAAAGGGTAGGTGGATTTCCGACATCAGTCAATCAAGCGAAAAGTTTTTGTGCTAAAACGCGACCGTGTAGGTCTGGCGGGTGAGGCTCTGCTGGCCACTTATACCGGCGAACGTCAACCAGTGGGAGCACAAGTAGTTGAAAGGTAAGTTCTCGCAGACAACGAAAACAGTCTCCCGTCCACTTCTACGTGACTAACCATGGGTTCACAGAGCAAATGACTCTCTTCGAAATCACTTCCCCATCTTCGAAGCTCTTGGCTTCCTTGCTCCAAGCGCCGACGAACGGAAGTCTCAGCTCGGGATCCTAGAAGAGGACTCCGGTCGTGGTCGCTTGCGGCGGCGACAGCTAAGTGACGCGATCGAAAACACAAGCCATGAGTTCCTCGCCCATGGTTCCGATATGAGCCAGCACTACATCTCGTCCGCCGTTTTCCTCGAAAACGCAGGCCCACCGCCAGAGCCGCCATCAGACCCTGTCCTGTACCACGAGCCGCACACGTATCCTGGCATGCGACTGCCACACGCGTGGCTGAACAGACCGGTACCGGATCATGCACCTGTGTCGACACTAGACTTGGCGGGTAAGGGCCGGTTTACGCTGTTCACAGGTCACGGGGGCGGAGAATGGCGCAGCGCGGCGAACCAAGTTTCCAAGACCATCGGCGTAGAAATTGCGGTGTATGCAGTGGGGTACGGACTAGAATATGAGGCTGTATATGGTGATTGGTATCGGCTTCGAGAGGTGGACGAAGATGGCTGCGTGTTAGTCCGCCCAGATAATTTTGTTGCTTGGCGAAGTATGTCCAAAGTGCCAAACTGCGACGTGCTGCTGGGCCGTGTTTTCCGCCAGGTTATCTCGTTAGACAGAGCTGGAGACTAGGATAAACTAACAGTCCGACCTACCACTCACGGATTCGTTTAAGCCCGTACGTCCGTCACATTTCCTACTGTTGGTGATGCTAGAGTTGACTTATTGTTATTGCATGAGGGGGGAAGTTCTACCTATGTAGATAGGCTACTGCTATAATAGGTTAGCTTATATAGTCCGGGCTGAGGCCCGTGCAGCCCTCTATTTTGGTTTAATTCCGTGACAACATCCCCTATGCGTGACTTACTCTTTTGACGAGGCCTGCTCCAGCGCTTCAAGATATGATATCGCGAATCCGAGTTTCACTCACTTTCGCTTTGCAATTGCGGGAACGGTGGTGGCGTGAATCGGACTGAAAGATTTGTAAAGCTTTGTCAGGTCCCTCGCGTCCATTAGAGGATGGTGTTTGGCGCGGTGTGGAGATGCCTGGGCAGGGAAGCGCACGCAGCTTTTATACCCGGAAGTCTCGGAGCCCGCAAAAGAGCCATTCGAATGCAGGGCCTTCGTACCTCAAGAGATGAAACCAATACAGTAGTGCGGCAGCTTTCATATTCAATGGGCCGTCGCCTATCCCCCATTTGACCCGACCCGAGGCAAAACATTTGAAGATAACTGAACCGCTACCGTCGCCATGCTTAGACCAAGGCGAGAGTCCGTTTCTTCGTCTAGCAATGCTGGCATGAATAATAATAATAATAATAATCCGAGAATGGCCGCCCGGAAGCGGGATCGCTACGTCACGCACGCCTGTGATCGGTGCAGGACTTCCAAGGTCCGCTGCAATGGGGCAATGCCCTGTTCGTATTGCATCCAGCGAGACCCAAGCGGCTGTCACTACACCGGTCGATACGTCTCGCAAGAGTCCTCACCCGGCAATCAGCTCGAGTATATCAAGATTATCGAGTACGAACGCGAATATTCCACTGACGCCCGGGTACCTTAGATTCGAGGGGATTCGCCAGCTCGCGACGCTGTTACAGCAACAGAATCGCAAGCTTGACACGGTGCTCGAGCGCATCTCAGCGCTTGAGCAGTCACAACGCGGCCATCGTGTCGAGCCGAAGGTCAACTACGTACGGTCTCCAGTTGCCGAGCCGCTACCATTGTTCCAGAGCTCGACTAGCGCGTATTTTCCCATTCGTGTAGTTGATGCGTATCTGAAGGGCACAGGACACTCCACCACGGCTCCAGAGCTGTTGGAAGAGACCGACAACTCAGACACGCGGGTGGGGTGCTTCTCGATCTTGCACGGCGAGATTGTCGACGACGTGGCTGGCGACATAGCGAACGACCAAGCAGAAGACCTCACAAACGGGCCTTGCTCAAGGACCCCGTCAGATGGTTTTTCGGACCCTCCAATCCATCCTTTGGATACCTTGGACTGCGAGGAAATCCTACGCCTAGTCTTCAAATATGAGGACTTGGCAGGCATGATGTATCCGATCGTTCAAGTCTCTTACATAGCACAACGGGTGCGAGATGTATGGTCGCTGGATGCCAGCGTGATTAACGACAATTGCAAATGCGCTCGGCTGCATCACAGTGATCTCGCAACACTCCATATCATCGTCGCCATTGGTTCGGCCGTTGATGACGATAATGGTTCAGATCTCGTACGAAGCCTCCACAAGAACTTGTGGCCGGACATAGAACCCATGGTATGGAACGCTAGGATCGATCTTAAGGGATTAATAATCTTGACTCTAATGGTAACGCATATCACTCTGACTCTAAACTTGAGCCAACGGGTGGCCTAACCTAACAGTCGTAGGCCCTGTTCCATTACTATGCGAATAACTGGCGGCTATCCTGGCGTTTGTTAGGCAATGTGGCGAGGCTAGTCCTCGAGTTAGGTCTGAATCGCGAAATCGTCCTCGACCGGTCTTTCCCAGATAAAGTGATGCGATCACAAGCAGTCAATACCATATGGACTGTTTTCGTGCTGGACCAACAAATCAGCTACGCTCTGGGCCTCACTACCGCGACCCGTGATCTCTACCTCCGTCTCGACCCCTGCTTTCCGAAGCCGGTGCGTGCTATGTCTCACTAAGCATCTAAAGTTCTGCTAACAGATCTCGTCCTGTCTAGATCAAAGCTCCTTACCTGGAGGGCATGGTGAAATACGCTCAGATCGGCGCGCAGGCGGTTAGCTCGCTGGTTAATCAGAGTCACAGCCATCAGACTGTGTCTAGCAGCAGCCAAGAAGTACTTTCCTATTTCCAGTATCGCCTGGACGAGTGGTGCAAAATGATCGAGACCGACTTCCTGTTTCCGCCAGCTAGCGAGAGGACAGACATGTGGAACCAGCGACTCCGGACCGTCTTTCGTCTCCGGGCTAACAACCTCCGTATCGTGGTCTCGCGCTGTCTTCTCTTGGGAAAAGATGTCCAGAACAGTGCTCCGGCAGACATCTGGGACTCTTCCGTCCAAGTGGCAGCTAATATAGGCGAGCTGCTGGCTGCAATGGACAGCTTGCCCACGACATGCGGCTTTGAAAAGTCCAGGTCAAACTACTTTCTCATCACAGCGCTAGGCCTCTTACTTCTCGTCATATCATCAAATCGCTCGCACTTGGATTCGCCATCCGTGGTCAAGAGACCACCCCCCATGGCGCCAGCGACATATCTGAAAGCCCAATCCACTGCCAAAGCCTGTCTAAATTTGCTGCACGACCGAGCAGAATCATCTCGACAGGCCCGCTGCCTCTGGGAGCGGATCTGCGTTCTAGGCTCTCGGTTTGATCTGCTTGAGTCTCCTATTCCCGCGAGCTGGCATGAGACAAGACTGACGCCTTCTGTCGATGACCTACTCACGGGCCGCCAGGCTCAATTGGTCACGGACCAGGAGCGAGGGAGTTTAGACTCGCTGATAGGCTTGAATTTCGCTAGTATGGAAGAACTGATTATGGGGTCTGCGTCTTCCGTCAACATCTTTTCGGAACAGGATATGGTTTATGATCCTGGATTCCTTAGCACACCTTTTTGAAAGACTCTAGTACGTAGTAGACGACGTCGATCAGAAGTAGCGTCTGCGGCCTAACGTGCAGATGAGAGTGCAACGGCCAGAGCCCGTACACATAAAACTGGGGTTAAGTTTGCGGCGCATAGGGTCGCGTTTTTTTTTTGCATTCAGTTAACTATCGTACCCGATTACCTATACTCGACGTATGTTACATCTTCCCTCGGATGGGAGTGACTTGCACCTAGCAGGTCCTGCTGCCATCCACCATACCGATATCACTCATTTCTCCCTCTTCCGCACCGTGCACAAGAGTGGCCCCTTCTTCTCACCCACACCTACGCTTTCCATCTCCAACACCTCCTCTGGATTCTGCGGTAGGAACTCGAAATTCCGCCACAGAGTAGACAAGACCTTTAAAAGATTGATACTGGCAATATTCCTTCCGATACAAGCCCTATGGCCGACCCCAAAGGGCATGACTTCGTTGAAAGAAATGTTGCCCTCCAACCACCTCTCCGGGACAAATTCGTTGTGATCGCTCCCCCAAAATCGGGGATCGTGATGTAGTGCATGGCTCAGCACTGATACACTTGTCTATTATCCGTTACTGCCATGGTCCTCTCGTTCAAACTCAAATTTAAACTTACCCCTCGAGGTATATAACGTCCACAGATTTCGACGCCCTTGGGATCCGTTACCAAACGTGGCAATGGCATGTTGAAAACGGCACTCATCCGGAAGTTCTCCTTGATGCATGCCATGGTGTAGGGTAACTTGCTTTCGATGCCGGCATACGATACCATGTTGCCGCCCTCTTGGTATAACGGCAAGTTATCGGACAGCTCGGCCGCGAGCTTCTTCGCGGCGTCGTCATTGTGCATGAGGTAGTAAAAGAGAAACCCTAGAGTGGCGGAGGTTGTGTGCGCTCCAGCGATTCTGTCGCGGACTCCTTATTAGCTAAAGACAAGGCATATGCCGCTTTTAAGAGCTTGCAATTTCTTACAGAAAAGCAAAGGCTTCGGAGCAAATTTCCTCTGTTGTCAAGCGAGCTCCGGTGTCCGGATCCGTCGCCTCTAGTATATTAGCCAATAGGCTCTCGCGATCGCCCTCCGAGTGATTCTCAATGGATGTCTTGACCCAACTAGCCGCTTGGGAGCTGAGCCGACGCCGTGAGGCGAAGAGATTCTGCAGCCCGGGAATCGGCAATCTATTCCCGATCTTCATGCTGTAGGGCATCATAGATGGAACCGAGCCGTACATAGACCCTAGCAGAATGTGGTCAGGAATTGGGGGCAGGCTGTCCTTCGAAGGGTGCTGCTGTGTGTTGAGATCCTTGTCGAAGGCCAGCTCATTGATGACGTCGTATGCGTAGCATGATGCAAGTTCCTTCATGTCAAAAGTGCTTCCCACGCTCTGTTCGACATTGCGGAACAGTCGATCCAGGTGCTTGTTAAACGTTGACTCAAATTTTAAAAGAGTCGCAGTAGAAAAGGAGTGTGACATCTGCCGCCGTCGTACTGCGTGGAACTAGATGGAGGGGTTAGGTAGCCTAGCCAAAGAAAAAAAAAGAGCAAAGGGTTATTCAGGCTGCCACTTACGGCTTCATCCCGAGTACTAAAGAGATTAGGTTGGATCGCCGTGAACGCATCGTAGAAGACGGTCTTTGGCATGGACCTACCGGCCTTGTAGATAGGGTCGATGGCATCGCGAGATTGGAAGTTGACATCGTTGGGACCAATTCGGATGACGGGGCCGTACTTCTCGTGCGCTTTTAGAATAGCCTGGGGCAAGTCACGCTTATACATGTGATAGGCTCTCCATAAATGAGTAAGCTTGGCCCAGTACGGCCCAGGAATTTGGCCCAAGGGGTTGAAGAAATCTCTGAACAGCAACCAAGCAAAGATCAGTAGTGGAGCGATACAGACTGATAATAACGCCATTTTTGCTGGGCGGCTAAGTCACCAATTTCAACTAGCAGGTCGTGACTTGAAGAGATAGTTTCTTAGTCTACCGACGTAACGCGATGATATACATATTCTACACATGACATTATTAACAGGTATATAAGACAAAGCTTTTACGTGGCCCTCGCACGGAATCTGTTCCGTCTACCGTTTCGTGATAATAATGATCACAATTCTATGTCTTATGGCTTCCACTTGTGGCACTAATTAGAGAAGTGATCGGAGGGTCACTGTCGCGTTGTATAATGTTGGGTAATCGCTTATAGAGCGGACGCAACCTTCGGAACTTCCGAACCTTGCGGTGGATGAGCTCTGTGTTACGGAATAGTTCCGAAGGATACTAAACCGTGCTAATGCAATGCCGGTGCCCAATGCGCGCGCAGGCCCTGGTCTTGGATTAGTATCATCAAGGTATATTAGTAAGAATGTACTTAGAAACTTCAAAACAGCGCTGATACTTATAGCTTTAAGGCGCCTTCTTTTCCTTCTCCCCCTTATTATTCTCACTTTCAACCCAGCTCTTTACTCTTCACCTAAAGGAAAATGGCGACCAATACTAGGGTTCCAAATGGAGTTCCCTACACCCTTTATTACAACCGCTATTCCATATGCTCCATCATGATGCGATGGCTAGTCGACATCCGAGGTCAGCCAAAGGATGATGCCTCCCGCATGGACATTAGTCTCAAGGAGATCAATATCTTCGAGGAAGAGCAGTTTTCCGAATGGTATCTCTGCGAGGTCAATCCAAACGGACAGGTAAGCCAGACAGAGACTATCGAGCTATCGATCGCATGCTCACTAACTACGGCTTCTAGGTTCCGGTCCTTGGGAGCGATGTCGCCTTCGATTTTCCAATGTCACAGACAACCTCTATCTCGGAATACATTGCGGCCAGATATCCCGAGCTCCTACCTGGGGAACACGCGACTAAGATTCACGAGATGGTTCATAAGATGCACGAGATCAACTTTTTCACGTTGTCTTTCAAGGGCAGCCCAAAACTAGCATCCAGCTTCACCGACGCGGCATTAAGTCGTCTCGCGGATAACACCATTAGCGAGAGATACAGGAAGGCACTGGAGTACAAGCTGGAAATGTAAGATGTCCCCCCTACCGCTCCTATCGGATCTCAGTGCTAAGACACTGACACGGGACGATAGTCTGCAACGCGATAAGGTCAAGGCCCTAGAGCCGGAGAAGACGCAAGCAGAAACAGACAAGGCAAGATATTATTTGGAAGAGGCAGCAAGTCTCCTAGACTCCAGCTCAGGCCCTTGGCTTTTCGGCCAAAAGCGCCCTACCGAGCTAGACGCCCATCTGGTGGTTATGAGTGAGTTGTTCTCTGAGTTGCTTTCTTGTTCCAGCTACCTTTAAGGTGGAAGCTTTCCTCTTTGGGCCAACACAATGTCTGGAAGCTTCTAAAGTCTTCGTAAATTCAATCGAAATGGTGATAACTAACTCCGAGTGTTCTAGTCGCACGCCTGACGGACGTTGGTCGGGATTCCATCGTTCCACAATCCTTGAAGGAATATAGTAAGAAGGCGATGGCCGAACCGTCATGGCTTGCTATCATGGAGGGAAGGACTACTATGTATGATGGGTCTGGGAGTAAGAAATAGATACTGTTCTGCGGGTTATGCTCGTGGGCCGTGCTGACCGCTCAGGCTATTATAACGGAAGTAATTGATATTATTGCGCATCTTTCGAGACCTTTACTCGAGTTATCCTTGTAGATGTATTCATCAGGTTTTAAGAGACGTGAATGTGGTATAGTTTACTCCTGCCTTATTTTTCTTTTCTTTTTTCTTTTTTTTTTCCCTCGAGACTAGCACATGATGTCAAGGTGTTCAGGGAGTCTAATGTACAGCAAATAAATCTGTAATACTAAGCGTTTGATAGGCGCCGCAAGGTAGTGCTCTTAAGCTGATTAGAGCCTCTACCACAAGAAACAATCGTGCAACCACGTAAGGAGGTACGAGTATTGCCCTAATAACAGGTTTCACGAGAGGATAGAAAGATCCATCATTTTTCCCCTTTTTCGGTCCCGTAGCGACTGTCTCAGTATCAATATGAACCGACTTTCCATGTTCCATAGTCGTAGAGATATCGTTAATTGATACTTCTCTGTATCGTAGCGGGTTCAAGTACTTGTCCCACGTGTATTGATCCGGTTGAAATACCAATACTTCAAAAGCCCATAGAACGAGCGACGCCCCTAATACCACCGAACTTGCAATGCGCCATCCATAAAGCTCTATTTTCGTAGGAAACCGGGAGTTCCAAGCGGCCAGGTGGCATGCAGCGAAACCTTTACCGAGGCAGAAAAAAGCGAGTTTCTGCGTGGTGTTTAGTTCTGGATAGGTGTCATTAGTAAACCGCTGGAGTTGCTGGTCGCCATTATCTTGAGATATCCGAAATAGTCTTTGAACAACGGATTTGTGGCTTTGAGCGGATTTCTTTTCATTGGAGCGTTTGGTCGCGTATTGGGGGAATGCTGCAGCTGCGTCTGCGTTTTCTGAGACAATTTTTTCTAGGGAGAAGCCGGCATTTAATATGATGGCTTTCCGGACGTCGTTTGGCTTGTGGAGCCAACAAATGAAATTTCCGAGAGTACATATGACAATAGCGCACGCGAATAGTTCAAGAGCTGTTGCAGGAAGCCCAGCGATACTGCGGCCAAGGACTTGGAAAGCAAGCCAGCTGGCTTGAAGGAAAGCGAGCGTCTTTGAGAGAAAATCAGCTTTTGATCTGTCCCATATTTCCTCGGTCGTGATTCTTGGGCATTCCAAGTATTGCTTTTTGATAAGGAAAGCTAGTTGGGTGTTGTTAACTAGAAAGGGCGCGCTATCATTATTAGGCTGAACCAGCAGCCCGCCCATATCTGCAAAGAAAGCATGCCGCAATGTCCAGCCAGGATGCCCAAGGTCTCGAAACCGCTGAACCGATCGCTGCGCCGAAGCGTATTGGCCAATAGCAACCGACAATACCACTTCCGGCATGAAAATTCCCCAAAGCATCCATTTAGCTTTTCTTAGTAAGATCCTCGTGTCGCTCTCATTTGGGTGAGGGACATTGAGGCAGAGAGTTGTCCACGTACAGAGAAAAATGGCTAAAAATGATGACCAGATGATGCTGGCCGAACCTCTAGCAATGGGATCCGACACCCACCCCTGTACCAAGCCTTCACCTTGATCATGAGTCTGGTTCATGGCAAACAGAGTTAGATGAGTTGAAATACGGGCGAACGAGACTATCTAACTTGATAGAAGTGAGGAACCAGGTGTGATCCTGTTATTTATACCCTAAGTAGAATAAAAACGCCCCCACAGTCCATTATTCGGCCCCCATGCAGGATCTGCATAGTGTGACTTTCAACTCTAAGGGCCGTGGAGGGACTTCAAGAAATCGGCACAGCCTGCTCCTGCTACGCCGCTTCAGCTGAGGAAGGTATACTAAATAAAGAACAGCAAGGAATGCATCATTGCCTTGCAAAATAACCTATCTTGGCATACATAAACTTATTACCATATTCGATACCTAGACCTAAGTGCTTCTGTATTTGACTGGTTGGCCTTTCTACATCTTGTTTATATTTGGTCGCAGTAAGATGGTGCCGATAAAGCGGATGAGTGAATGAATAGATACTATATGCATTAACTTGCAATGGTAATTTTTAAAAAATTGAGAATAATCATCACATAGTTCCTCTACATCGCACTCTCGGGCACATGCATATGGCAGAAAGCAGAACGGTAATATACTAAGGGATCGTGAGCCGTAGTAGGCTACCTAGATACCCAGTCAGCGAGCGAAAGCGACGTGAAGGCCTACGTTGTTGGAATAGTCAACAGAAACAAGCCACCAGTATTAAAACCAGCGCAAAGTCCCGTACGGTTTGTTTACCCGTCCGATATCACTATTACCAGCCGAGTGTCTTTCCCTTCGACGTGACGAACATACCCGACATCTCCTTCGTAACCCCGTCGATGACTTCGAGCATTCCTTCAACGCTAGTCTCGATTGTGTCTGGGGGTCCCCTAGAATAGCCCCATTGGTCCGCAACAAATTGACCCGCACGAGTTTGCACCCAACCTGGATGGAGAGCGATGGCGATGAGCCCGCTGTCCCTGTTTTCTTGGTGTATAGCTTTGGTGAGCCAGTTCTGCGCACATCTGCTGGGACCATAAGCACCGCCAGGGACGGACTCCATTTCAGAGATGCTTCCGACCGAGCTCGACATCATGAAGAGTTTAGGCGACGATGATTTCTGCATCAGGGGCCACAGCCCCTGGAAGACAAGGAGTGGCGCGATAGTATTTGTCTCAAAGGCAGCGCGAAGATCCTCTGCGGTTGTCGTAAGGGCAGGTACCATTGGTTGCGCGCCGCCGGCGTTGTTGATGAGGACATCAACCCTGTTCACCCCAACAGCTGTGACAACTTGCCGGACCTGCTCTGGGGCAACGGCCGTGGAAAAGTCGAGTAATACGGAGTGGATATTGCTCCCGTTGCCCTTCACGGCATCCGTAGTCTCGTTTTTCAATATAACGGACGCCTCTTCCGATCGCACCGTTGCAATCACTGTCACGGCGGGACGTGCAAGCAACGCCTTGACGAGCCCGAGCCCAAGCCCTCTGTTTCCGCCCGTAACAACATAGACCGTGTTGCTTTCGTCGCTGGCCATGATTAATAGTAACCCTCTCTCGCTCTTGTGGCTATATGGCTAGTAAAAAAAGAAAGGAATAAATAACGGCCGAAACCGCTAGCAGTGGTGATAATATGGTCGTGCGGATGGTTTTGTATTAGTTATTGTTGTGGAGGTTGGATGCTACCTGAGTACCACTCGTGGCGCGAATCTCGTGAGCTGCACGTAAGCAGCAGAATTATAACGTGGCGCATAGAGATTTATGGGTCATCAATAACTACCTACCGCCCATTACAGGATAGACTTCCGACTTGGCCAATTTGGGATTAAGTCCTTCGTGGTCCCTATGTCTCCACGGAGGACGATTGTAAATACAAATTTCCGTGCAAGCCCATGTTATCCAAACCTTATGATAGAAACCTACACATACCCATCTCATAACACCCCAGTATTTCAAGCAAAGTCGACTTGGTTGGCTGTCTTGGTATTGACCCTCAAACTCAGGAGGTCAGGTCGGGAGTAGTGGCCAACAATATCCAGGTTTTGCTTCGCGCGCCACTTCTGCCGAAGATCAAGGTCAGCGTACAGAATTACCTCCTTGCCAGGGTCTGGGGCATCGACGAGAGGTTCGCCCGTGGGTCCGTAGATCATGGAGAATCCGCCACCGGGAGCTTTGACGAAGGTCCATTTATCGACCTTTACTTTTGCGATGTTCTCCTCAGAGAGCACTTGCGAGCAGATCGCCGTGAAACAAGCGCCTTCCATAGACATTGTTTGAGTCAAGCGCCCACTCATTGTGCCTGATATATGATACGGCATCTCCTCGCATTCCTTGAAAATCGGCGGCCAGCTGGCGATGTGAATATCAACATCCTGAGAATATTCGTAGTACCGCAGCAAGGTCTGCGTATGCTCCCAACAATTCAAGCCTCCAATATTGCCGAACGAGCTCTTCACTACGGTCTTGAGAGACTCTGCTTGACCTTCACCCCAAATACTGCGCTCGACATGGGTTGGTTTGATTTTTCGGCGATGGTGCACAATATCACCATTCTCATCGATAAATGACTAAATGACATTACCATAATGTTTGACAAGGGAAATAACGAGCCAGCTGTCCAATCCTCTTACCTGCGCGATATACAGCGATCCTCGATACCTCTCGCTATAGCCGAGCACACAGAAGAGTCCAGCCTCTTTAACGGCAGCACGAATGCGGTTCATCTCCTCAGACTCTCTCTCCATAGAGTTGCGGAAGTATTCAGTCATAAACTCGGTGTTATCAACTACAGACTGATTCCAGATGCTCCTAGACAACATCAGTGCGTGTACGAGCGGAGATCAGAAGGTGTCACATGTTATCACCCGTACCAGGGGTAGCCAGGAATCCAAACTTCGGGGAACCCCATGACATTCGCGCCATTCTTGCCAGCTTCCGTAATCAAACGAACAGTCTTGTCAACGCCCTTTTGCAAGTCATTCCATTCCGGTTCAGCTTGAACAGCTGCCACGCGGATAGTTTTTGGCGAGTCGCTAGCCATGTTGTGGAAGGAGAAAGGGCATAGGAGTAATGGTCCTAGGACGCGATATAAGTATTGGAGCGTTGTTCCTTCAGTGAAGCAGGAAGAGTGATCAATTTATGTAGCAGTGTCATCAAGGGCAACGGCGGGGTAAGGCAACGACGGTGCATTTCCGGCCAACAGAAACCCCTCGGGATATGAATTTGGGGTAAGCTCACCGGAAGAGCGCCCGGCAGCAAACCCGGCTCTCTAGCCGCTGTAGATCATACACATCGCACGATAGCCAAGAGACTTCCGTACACAGGCAGTCAAATTAGCGCCACGAAAATAGTCTAGGGATCCCTGCGTCACCTACCGACCTACAGAGCTCCTGGTATTAGCGGAGGCGCAATGCCTTACTATGATACCATCCATCGGCCTTTGAAAATACATTGGCCACTTGCCGTTCCCGATTGGCTCCCGGGTTTACCGGGTTTTACTCAGGCCGCTCTACCATACAGACTCAAATCCGGACCTACAGAGGCATCATGAACCCTTCCAGCGGGAGAATAATAGGTTTTCAGGCTATATATCAATTTCTCTCCCCTTTTTCGCCTTTTCGGCTACCCTTGACGCGATTTCTCTGAACAATTGTTCTGGTCTCCTGTTTAACAGAGTGCTCAATGTCCGTCTTGATTACCACTAGGTCTTAAACTCGCCTTTACAAAATTCGACATATAGTATATATATCACGATTTGGTAACCCGATTCAAGTAACCCCCACGTCCAGACTGTCAATTTTTGCAGTAGCCCTTGAGCGCCATACTGCATAAATCATGTAGGTGGTTCTGCTCTTGAGAGTATATGTTTAGGTGTCCTAGCATGACTAAGTGCGATTTTGACTGAATATAGTCTAACGATGCCCTCCCCCTAGGATCGCGTTAGGTGTTTAGATTTTATGCGGAAGTCTTACGCGCTAGAAGCTACGGAAAAAGCGTCTCGTTGATAATTTGAGTCCTCCGCAATTAATCTTCTTAACCGCTACCAGCCTAAGATGTTTTAACAAGATTAGTGTCAACGACGGACAGAGCTATATACGTAGACGTCCGTGCAGCCAGAAAGCTTTCGAGTGGATATTTATATGAACCCTGGCAACTATCATAAATTGTTTTAGTATTTGAGAGGAAATGCTTGACGCTTCACTGAGGCGCTTGCTATAGCTTTCTTCAGCTTCTTCTATGCAATCTTAATTGTTTAACGTTTCCCAAACTATAATACCCGCGATCCACGTAAAAAGCTGAACCCATAAGAGTTTGCGGGGGCAGTCTGGCGAAATTATTAGTGACTCGCATAGGTGGTTTATTTCTTAAGGCATATCAGCTCTTGAAATCGGAATTCAGTGCTCATACGCTCAAACTTGACGACATTTCCCTTGTAGCTACGGCTTCATCTACCCTATGAAGCACGCATTTGAGGCGATAGGGGCCCATTCATCACTTCTTTAGTTCTTTCGAAAGGCTACGAACTAGATGCTGAATGGACTATTGGTGAATGCTAGTCTAATAGGTACGAAGGACTTCCCCGCTAATCTAATAAAATCAACGGTAGCTTGCACCATTCGCGCGCAAAGACTAGTTCCGACAATAGGCCTTCAAACGGTTGCGTTCTAGTCACAATACAATTTATTCGCAAGAAAAACACAGTATTGGCTTTAAGGCACCATTTCAATATTCACTCTTCTCCTAGCGTACGAATCCAGCTCCAACCCCTTTAACCCAACAGCAACGAAAAGAAAAAGAAAACTCTCTCAACTCGAGCTCACCCCGCCAGCCATCTATTCCCCTGAAGTTTATACCCCTTACAGAGTCCACCTAAGCAGTGCAGTATCCGTGCTTCACAATATCGTGCTCATCGCCATGGCAGGTAATTTTATCAGAATCGGCACTGCAAGTGCGGACAAAAGACCCGCTGTCGAGGTAAAGCGAGTGAGGCATGTTGTTTCCGTCGCAGTCGCCCAGCTTGAGCTTCTCGGTACCACCCGGGAGTGAGAACGTGATATCACAGGGGCTATCCGTCAAGGGGGCCAGTGACTGGATGTTGGGGCAGGCGCTGTCGCCCTCCACCCACACGACCCAGTAGTTGGCTTCGTTGGAGGTCTGGATCTGCTGTCCAAAACCAACAGGGACGGGGTCTCTGGCTTGAAGTCGATGAGTTGACGAGTCGGAGGCGGCATTTAGTGGTGAGCCCATGGCGCCGGCAAAGAGGGTGGCAATGAAGAATGTGGTGGCTTGCATTTTGATTGATATTGTAGTCTTGATTTGATAGTAGATGCTTGTGTAGCTAATAAGCTAGGTTTGAGTTGAAGTTTGCAATGTGAATAGTTCGAAGTCTGGAAAGCGGTGTGTGTTGATGATTTCAAGCTGTCGAGAACGGTGGAAGAAGTCATGTTTATATACTTTTTGTGAAGTTCCAACTTAGGCCTCTACATACAAGTCGAAACAGAGGTTTTCTTGTCTTTGCCCCGTCTCTCACCCTGGGCCAACGTGGGAATAATCCATTCGTCGTAGCTGCCTTCGTTTGTAGAACGTCGCCATGAGATTGTAGGCGGAGGATGAGACGGCTTTGACAGCTTGAGTCTTTAGAGAATAGATCTTCATCACAAGGAAGCAAACCGTTCCCAGTAACGGATGAGAACCTCTGAATACCTAATTTTAGAGATGATTCTCTTGGATTTCGCTACCAAATGAGCAGATCTGGCAACGAGAATTGATGATCACAGTTCTACGGGAGTTTCACTTTAGTCATCTATTCGATTTAAACGTCATAGTACTCCCTCGAGGTTCAAGCCGACTTCCTCAGGATTTAGTTCACAGTCTTTTTTAATAAGCAGGAATGATCGCCATGAAAGAATGAACGGTCCTCGGGGGCCTTATATTTAGGCAACGGAATTAGGTATGTTAATCGTTGCTGTGCCGCATCATCGTAGGACCGGGACCAAGCGGCTGGAGATCTTGCACGCGCGCAAGTCGCGCCTAGTTATGCTAACCAGGGTCGCAAGTCGTCAATTCCTACCAGAATCCGCATGTCGTCATGCTAACAAAAATAAATCTATTAGGTAACACTACTCATACGGCAGCACGATCGCACCCCGACCTTCGGGTAATCTCCGCTCATGCATTTTGAGCCTTGAATTTGTCAAAAAAATAAGTAGGACTTTAACATCAGCCGTGAGAGATAGAAAGATATGTAGCTTGTGACGGAAGTGCTAATTGAACATCGCGCTTCATGGCCCTGAATGCGTGATTCGCCTACTAGGTCTATAGTTAATGTTGTCGTAGGTCAAGAATATTGAGAAGATATATAACTGTATTATTCAATTGGCTATGGTAAGCGCTGAAGGATCCCTTTACATTGCCGTCCTCAATGTATTCTTATGATTATCGAGCCGGTTTCAGCGTTGAATGCACTTCACTGATAAACAAAATTCCAGATAATAGTTGCAGCCTAGCCGCTGCTAGCTTTTCGGGCGTCGGTCTTTCGACGTCGTTTACGGGCGAAGCTCGGCCGGTGATCTTGTGCTGAGCAAAGTGACTGGAACGGCGATTAGCAATGCGATATATCGGTATAATCGAGTATGATTTTATTTCTAATCGCGCACTACAATGCCTAACCGATGCTAACAAAAATAGAACAACTCTACAGAGATAAAAGCAGAGCTTGGAACACCGCTGATGTCATTGGACATGCATGGGCTACCCAGACGTTCAGCCCTAGGCTTAAATAGGCGAGTGTCGCTATATTATAGGCCTGGATAGGGCCTAGAGCAGCCCTGAGACTGCCTGGTGGTGGGGCTGTGCTCTTCCGCCGATCCGTGTACCGAGCCACGCTGATCTTTCCGGGGAAGCTACCTGTGCCGCGCTTCAACCATTCCATGTGATGATCTTTCATGCTTTTAATGTAAACACACAACTCGCTTCAGGCCGATAGACACGATGCAACTCATTTATACGACGCATTGGCCTCAAGTGCTACATTGGGGATCATAGACCATTCTAGGTTAGTAGGATCTTATCTTAGAAATCTCGTCTTAGTGCTATAAGCTCGTGCAGGGTCAGAGCTGATGCAGATCAGTCCTTCCAATAGGCCATTCTTAGTACCGCGATAGTCATTATCTAGGCTACGATCATGCTCGCCTCGTCAGCCCTCACATCTGGAACATTTCGACTCAGCGTGCAAGTTTCTTTCCGACCAGTATTTGTATCGTGTTAATATTATTCCCGGTATTTGGAGATTGAAATGTTGTCGAAAGCTACGATGCACCCCGCCTCTCCTTTTCCCACTAATTGTCCAGTGCGCGTCCCCCGACATCTCAGGCATGCAGCGTCTTCTAACAGCTTGTACAGCATTTAAACCTCAGTTCGGCAATCCAACCCCTTTATTCTGTTTCTTTCTATAATCCTCCAACTTACTCTGCTGCAGGCCGTCCTCGTCGAAATTCGAAGGGTCTAACCACTTGTCAAAGGCGTCCCTAATGCCGGGCCAGTCCCCGTCGACGATAGCAAACCAAGCTGTGTCTCTATTCCGTCCCTTTATGACCATATGTTGTCTGAATACACCCTCAAACGTAAACCCCAACCTCCGAGCAGCCCTTTGGCTCGATGCATTAAGCGTGTTGCATTTCCACTCGTATCGCCGATAGCCCAGATCCTCGAACGCGTGCTTGGCCATGAGATACATGGCTTCCGTCGCGGCAGGGGTCCGTTGCAGCTTAGGCGAGAACATGACGCTGCCAACTTCGACACACCGGTTTTTAGTATTGATGTTCATGTAGCTGGCACACCCTATGACATTGTCGGCGCCGCTTGGTGTAGTTGGCTGGTCGACCGGGATGATGGCGTAGAGCACCATGTCCGGGCTATTGATTTGGGCTCCCATGATGGCACGGAACTCCGTCAGCTCGTTGAACGGCCCGCCCAACATGTAATCCCAAAGGTAGGCATTCTCATCGCCGGACACGTGCGGGTATAGTGACTCGATATGCTGCGTAGTCATGCCCAGTACCAGAACGTAACGGCCTAGCAACTTTGTAGCTGGGGACGGTCGGACGGCCGGGGAGTCGCCTACGAACGGGCCGAGTGGCCGATCGTGATCGTGCGCAGAATCCATGATTGTTGAAGGTGAAAGATGACAAGATTCGGTGCACACACTCAAGATAGGTCACGGCCTCACACACACTGGTTTATGTGAGCATGCAAGGCAGAGGTACTTGTGTCGGGGCCCATTGTTTGGACGGTGAGATCCGAGCCGGCGCGCCGTTCTCGGAGATCCAACATGACTCAACTCCGTCTTTACCTCGGAGCCGCGGAAGCCTCTCCTGATCGCGTCCCTGATCCGTGTAACGGCGGCAAACCGCGGGTAGAGAGCTTCGACCCCGAAATACCGGGGATGTTGTACTGGAATGCTGCTGGTCAATCGCTAAAAATAGGTTTGTCCACCGCGACAAAGTTCGACGGTGCTACGAGGATTCGGTATATTTCCCGTCGCTCTTCGGCATGCGATCACTTCTCTAATAGAATAGCCACCGTCTCTCTCATTTATTCTTGCGTCACCACACAGAGAGCTCCCCAATCCCCCCCCCCCGCCCGTACATCTTGGTGTCTTGGGAGGTCCGATGATTTTCGGAGGGGATGTTCTATCTTCCGGTCTTCCCCCTCGTCACGGATCGCACATGCTCGGATTGAATCACGGTCGCGCTCGGATTCAGGATGTGCATCGTATTCCCGAATGTCTTCAAATACGAACGTGCTCGAGTCGATTGGTGGAAAATGCGCTCACTATACGGTTGAGTTTGGATTAATTGATCAGCGGCCCGACGAGCGCGCTCAGGATAATCGACATGATTAATTCCAACCAAGGAAGAGCTGTACCAAAGATTGCATCGCTTTATTCCCCGGCCCCCTTTGCCAAGCTTCCACCGAGATCGCCTGACCCATGGCTGGCGACAAGCTGTTGGATAAATCAGGGTAAACGCAGCCCACGTTGGTATCACCTTCCGAGCCGAGTAAAGCATCAATTCGTAAACGGCCATTCGTCGAAAGGGAAAAACGGTCTACCTTGACTCGATCTTGGATATTGCGGATGAACTCCCCCCACTCCGTCACCCAACTGACCACCAATGTAACTCTCCGCACTCTCCGCCGAGTGCAAATGATATATATGCTTCAGAGCAACCTTCCGAGCTCCGTCAATCAAACGATAGCTAAGCAGACGGTCTCCGCCACATAAAGATGCCGCACTTATTTCTCACAAGATACTGGGCCTGCGTGTTCCTCATCGTAGGCCTCCTGCTTTGCGTCATTCCGCAGCATGCAGCGGCACGGGCCATAAACGAGCCCCGAGATGCAGCCACTGCTCTTGCACCGGCCGCTCGGGAGCGCATTGATATCAATGCTGGATGGAAATTCTCACGGTTCACCACGAACCCGGACTCGCTCTCTTACAACACGCTGAAGAACTGGATGCTTCCTTCGGCCAACGACTTCATCAGCGGAACTAAACATGATCGCCCTACGGGCACGCCCCCCGGAAATAACGTTCAATACGTAAAAGCCGATTTTGACGATAGCACCTGGGAATCCCTCAACTTGCCTCATGATTGGGCCATCAAGGGGCCATTCAACGCCCCCGGTATAAACGGCGGCATGGGCCGACTCCCTTCAAATGGCGTAGGATGGTACCGCAAGACGGTGACGCTTACGAAAGAGGATCTAGCGAAGAACATCTTCCTAGACATTGACGGCGCTATGTCATATGCAGCTGTGTGGCTGAATGGCAATTTAGTCGGCGGGTGGCCGTACGGATACAATTCGTTCCGGCTTGACCTGACGCCTTACGTGAAAGAGGGGGCTAATCAGCTGGCCATTAGACTGGATAATGCTGTCAACTCCTCCCGCTGGTATCCTGGAGCTGGAATCTACCGCAATGTCTGGCTTGTGAAACTTAATCCGGTACACGTGCGTCAGTATGGCACCTATGTCACTACGCCAAAGGCATCAGCACAGTCGGCCACTGTAAATCTTGTGGTGAACGTGGACAATACCGGGAGCGCGGCTCAAGATGTTTCAGTTAAGTCTGATGTCTTTTTGGCCGACAGTTCTGGAAAACCTACGGGAGATGTAGTAGCCAGTTTCCCTGCCAAATCCGCGTCCCTCGCGGCGAAGGGAACGCAGTCTCTCAACGGCTCTATCACTATAAACAACCCGCAACTGTGGGGGCCACCACCAACACAGAAGCCAAATCTATATGTCGCCGTCACGACTATAACTGCCGGAGACGCTGTCGTCGACACCTACGAGACGCGCTTTGGCGTTCGCACAATAACCTACGACCCAAATGCCGGGTTATCAGTCAACGGCGAGCATATCCGTGTGCAGGGCACATGCAACCACCATGATCTGGGCTCCCTAGGCGCGGCTTTCAATACCAGAGCCATGGAACGTCAACTCCAGATCCTCGCGGAGATGGGGACCAACGCACTTCGCACTTCACACAACCCTCCCGCCCCTGAGTTCCTGGACCTTGCCGATCGCCTAGGCTTCCTCGTGTATGATGAGATCTTCGACGTCTGGGCTTCGCAGAAGACGACGAATGACTTCCACCTGATATTCAACGATTGGAAAGAGCCCGATCTCCGCTTGTTCATCCGGCGGGATCGCAACCATCCCTCCGTGATCGCATGGGGCATAGGCAATGAAATCGGCGAGCAGGGCAGCGCCACCGGCGGCACGATGGGCAAAACCCTACGCGACATACTGATGGGGGAAGATTCTACGAGGCCGGCAACTGCTGCGATGAACTCAGCCAGTCCATCCTCCGCCATGGCCGGCGTCCTCGATCTCGAAGGCCTAAACTACCAGGGCGAGGGTCTGGGGACCTCACCCAACTCTGCCTTTCCAGGGTTCCACAGCGCGCAGCCGAACAAGATGCTCTGGAGCAGCGAGTCGTCGTCAGCCCTGAGCACCCGTGGAACGTACATCTTCCCCGTGACGAGTAGCAACAGTGCTACCGTGGGGTCCGGGTCCGGCGGGGATGGCTCGGCGCTCCAGGTCAGCGCGTATGAGCTCTACGCCACGGCTTGGGGCTCATCCCCGGACAAGGTTTTCGCGGCACAGGATAAATATCCCTACGTGGCGGGCGAATTCGTCTGGACAGGCTTTGACTATATCGGGTAAGAAAGAAAAAACCTATTAAATGAAAAGCGAGTTAATTAAATTTGTATTCTAGGGAGCCAACGCCGTACGACACTTCCCGAAGCTCGTACTTCGGCATCGTCGACCTGGCGGGGTTCAAAAAAGACCGATTCTACCTATACCAGGCCCGGTGGCGCGCGGACTTCCCCATGGCCCATCTCCTCCCGCATTGGACATGGCCTAACCGTGACGGCCAAACCACGCCAGTCCACGTATTCACATCCGGCGACGAAGCCGAGCTGTTCGTTAACGGGAAATCAGCTGGCCGCAAGAAGAAGGCCGCAAACACGTACCGCATCCGCTGGGATGATGTGAAGTACGCAGCAGGAGACTTGCGGGTGGTGGCCTACAAGGATGGCAAGGAGTGGGCGACGGATACAAAGAAGACGGTTGGCGCTGCTGCGAAGCTGAACGTACGTATAATATTTATGTCCCATTTACATGCAAACCTCTTCCATAATAGGGGCCACATGTTCAACCCCCCTTTTCCGACTGCTAATTCTTATACTAACACATCTCGTAACCTAATCCTTATTCGAGCACAATTTGACTAACTACTGCATTCAAAGATAACGGCCGACCGCACCCAGCTTGCGGCAGACGGCTATGATCTTTCATACATAACCGTAGCCGTCACTGATGCAAACGGGGACGTGGTTCCACAGGCAGCCAACAACGTGACGTTTTCCGTCACTGGTCCGGCCAAGATTGTTTCCACGGACAACGGCAACCCGGCAGACTTCACCGTGTTCCCGTCGCCGAGCCGCAAGGCGTTCAGTGGGCTGGTCCTCGCGATTGTCCGCGCAGACGCCGGGGCCTCGGGGGATATCGTTGTCTCCGCCACATCGTCCGGGCTGACGGATGCATCAGTTACCTTACACGCCGGTTAGGCCGACGTGACTCTAGATCAGCTAAGTAGGTATACGAGATAGGCGGATAGATATACATAGTCAATATCTTTTTCATTCGCTATAGCTTCGTGCTGGAGCAATTGGCAATATGTGCTATATGGCCTAATTTTGATAGTATTTTCGCCCTAGTGATTTATGATATGAGACACGACGAGTGACCAAGCTACCCAGGTACACGAAGCGTAGCTTGTGCCGCCTTACAAATGTACGCAGTTTCGCAAGGTTCATTCTACCTTTAGGCACATAGATTACATAGATTTCACTTACAGTCATTAGTTCAAGTTGTTCCATTATGCTCGACTGCATTTCTTCAAGGGAGGCTCCGCCTCCCTTAACTAGAAGTGCCATGTGGCAGCGGCCAGGCCTCTGGGGGCCGGCACATGGTCCGTTTCAATATATAATTAATCTACAACGGTTCTCATTTGGTTGGGACCAGTTTGGAGATACCGTCGTTCCGGAGTGCTATAGCAGGGATTATATATAAACGTGGCGAACCCCATTCTTGGTATCTGCTCACCACAGGTTGAGGCGGGTTGTTCGGGTCATCAAATACCGAGCGCCTAATATACGCAGGGCAGAGAGAGACGTATTATTGGAACGGATCGCGCTAATCGACACAAGCCGCACTCTGGACGCCTTAACACCCTCACCTAAGCACTTCCTGATATTAACTTGGGGGAGAGAACGAACACATATTGGAGAAAGCTATAGGGCCGACCCGATGATTGTTAAGTCATAGTTAAACGAATAAATTAAAGCAACATAAATTTAGTCAGCTTCCTTGTTAAACCAACCTTGTCATTCCAAGGACTAGTTGCCCGCACCATCACGTTATCCAAGCTAAAGTTCAATATAATCATGCGTAATGCCGTGCCAGAAATGGTTAGCTACCATTGCGGGGGTCACTTGGCAGTGAGTATGGTTGGTTTTTAAACACGCGATTCGAAACCCCGTATATGACGATACTGGATTTCGTTCGTCGAGATAAAAATTCTTGCTAGAGCATATCTGGGTATCTGCAGGGCATGCTTCTTTTGCCACGCCAGGCTCAGTTTTCGGTTGGGTCTCATACACGGCTACTTTAACAAGATCTATTCTTATATAGCGGAAGGCCATTCTTATTCTTGTGCGTTCATCGTTAAAAGTGACGGCGTTTCCCTCGTGCCTACGTCGCGTCGACCCGAGAATGGCAACGTACGTGATGCGGCTGTAGTAGTTACCGTTCTTGCCTGGGGCGGCTGTGTGTCTCAAAGTGGTATCTGACATTACATATGCAATACCCTCGGAATGTGTCTTGGAGAACGCGAAGCGGTTTTTGAGGAAGTGTGGGGATGATATCGATGATAAGATTGAATTTAGTATTACGGAAGTGTGGGAGCCTGTTAGTGCCATAAGCTGCTAGAATTCGGAGGGCTGGATACACAGACTCCTTATACTGTGTCATTACGTGCATAGAAGGGTCATCTAGCGGTCAGTATATTTCTATCATTTAGGCTTCTAGATACTCACGGGACAATGAGATACCTACATTGACATAAGTATCTTCCACCCGTATCCGAGTGACCTTATACATTCACTGTTGGTTGAAATGACGACGTTTCTTGCGATCTCGATGAAAAAGGAAGTAGCAGACTTTGGCAGAATGTGAGCACATCTTAGCTAGAGTTCTTTTTCCCAAGACCAAATCGAGAGTCTCCGCGCCCAGATACAATAGATTATTTAGATTCAGCCAAAGTGCCCACCTACTCCTACATATACCACCCAAACCCAGGGGTATGACCTCTTAACAAATCGGCCATATAAATATTTGCGAGAGATCTGAGGGCCGGAATTGAATAAATGAAAACTTCATATCATCATCACATGTCTTGTAAGTACGGAGGCCACCCTTTGATAACGAGATGACGGGAAATTGGAGACATCCGGTATCAAGCTTCGGTTCCAAGTCACCTCTGTAAAGAATGCTGGATAGGAGTATTTTGGGCAAACGCCAATAGCACGGAACAAGAGGGCTATTATAGAACATAACCGCCAGGCGACCAGACAATGAGGCAGTACTATCACAGAGCGTATAGACAAAGAAGACTGTTCCTGTATATAGTCGCGCAACAACAATAGTCCGTCACCTACCTCAAACGTAAAGCTCCTAACAAGAGCCAGCTATCACTCAAAGCTATTGATATATTTCAAATCCAAGAATTATCTCCTAGGAAATCCTAATCATTCCCGAAAATGGGAATTAGTGTTATAAACTAAAACTACTAGTGACTTTATCGTCCTCTACCCTTCTAGACCTGGCATACATGAGTTAATACAGCTCCCCAGATGCTAGTAAAATGTTGTAAATAGGTATTTGCGTGAGCTTTTGGGAGAGAAAAGAAAGAAAAAGATACAGAGAAGGTAAAGCAATGACTGGAAATCCCTGCGTTTATAATATAACATGTTAAGTTGATATTAAATATGCATTTAACTAGTAGGATTAGTAAAGTTCGCGCGTGCATCCATCTCCATGCCCTTGGCGGACTCAACCCAGTTATGCCAATCTATTTCACTATCCAAATTGACGTTGAAATCCATGGTGTCTATGCCTACGTCGGCAGAAATATTAGCGGAAGGGGAAGGATCAGTATCAGCCCAAAACCAATTAAGCAGCCCGCCGCTCTCAGAGTGTCCTCCGGACCAGTCGATAGTCGGTTCAGAGAAAGCATTAAACTGTAGTCCGTCGCCGAACTGGCAGTCAATGGCCATGGCGTCGTCTGGTAGTGAGGGTACGAAGGTCCCATGCGAGGACTCATGCATCATGACAGGATCCGTCGGGGGGTGTACCGGTTGAGGGCTTACGCTAGCTCTTGCATTATTTCTCGGGCTTAAGGTAACGGGATCTGGAAATATCTGCGTTGATCCTATCAAGCCCAGAGGCTGGTGCGAAATCTGCGCCCCTGTCTGTCGATACTCGGTTGTCTCTGAAAGTCCTACAAGCTTGCGCCAGTTTTCCCGAAAGGTATCAGCTACAGCGTGAGCGGGAACAGACCCTACAGTCGACGGTACAGGGATCTTCCGGTCATCTATCTCAAGTTGTCGAGCTGCAGATGCATCACCGCGTAATCTTTCCAGTTCGGCATCTCGATGACTTTTAGCTTTAAACATGAGCTTCCGTAGAGGGACCCAGGTCCGCACGTCCTTGTCCAGCCTTGATTTGGCTGGAATCAGCCAGGGGCTACGCAGTGCTGTCCAGGCTCGATCCACGATCGGTGACCATGGTCGGCGACATATATCGAGCAAAAGATATACGACGGCGTGCCAATGGGTATACGTCTGATAAACCCAGCGCCACTGGCGGCAGGCTTTCTCAGCATTCAGTGCGTGGTTCAACTCTGCTACTTCGATTGCTGCCACTAGCAGTTTGTTCCTTACTTCATCGGAGAAATGCTCGCCAGGAGATGAGAAGAGGACAGGCAGATGAGTGAAAAGCGTCAGCTTCGCGACCACAAGGCGAGTGGTGACAACTATGACCCAATATGCAATATTGCCCGATTCCGACGAGAAGCGCAGGTAGCGTTCCTCTAAAGTAGAGTAAATTGTGTCTATGAGACGGTTCTGCTCTTCGAAGCCGACCCCAGGAGACATCATCTGTCTCGAAATGTTGCTAATTTCCAAAGAGACGATAGGGAGGGTCATGTCCGTAACGCCCTGGCGCTCTGTCGGTGTCTCCTTTGTATGAACGTCAATGTCGTCATCATTAATGTTTAGAGGTAGCTTGGTATCGAAACTTCCATATTGAATAGTAAAGTCAGTGCCCTGGTCTTCTGATGCTCGCACATCGATCGAGCATAGTAAGTACCAGACTCGTCTTCGTATATCGACTTCGTAAGGCGTGAGATTTTTAAAATGAGTACCATCACGATGTAACCCAAGGGCCTGACCCATGCGAATCGCCAGACCGGTCATCATCCAGACGAACCTCGGGCTATCGTGCCGACGGACTAATAGCAGAAATATGGCAAAGGCTTGCACTAGTATTATATCAGGCACGTTGAGAAAATCCGCTTTGGCAAGAGCGTGCTCTAGTCCAAGCCGATATTTAAGGTTGAGGTCCGTCTTAGTAGACCCGAAATTATGCAAGACCTTTGGATTGAAGCATCGGTGAGCCGTAGTTAACGAAGTGATCAACGGAAGAAGTAGAAGGACTCACATCATCATCCTCCATTGATGTAACGGCTGCGTAGTATATAGAAAACATCAACGCTTCGTTGGCTGGTGACAGCTGAGTGATACCACTGCCCCTTGAATGTCGCGCCATCTGCCTTATAGTAGGCATGTGAACAACCTGGACGACGAGATTAACGTTTTCATAAAAAACGTCGAGGAGGAATGGGATTTGAGAGGGCAAGGGATGCAGCTCGCGGGGATCCGGTCCGGACGAGTTAAGATTATGTCGGAATAAGAAGGCATGACGTTCGGATGCAGTTCGTTCCAGCTCAAATGTTGACGGCGATGCGCCCGATAACTCCTCATCTTCCGAAGAGTCAACGTCGACCTTAGCGAGATATTGTGTCTCCGCCCTGATCTCATCCAGCTCATCGTTGACACGCGACCAAAAACCACTGCTCACGTAGCGACTACGACTGGCATCATTAAGCACCAGCCTGCCAAAGCGCGACTGGATATTGCCGGTAGCGGTGGGCGGACTTGCAGTCCTCTGGTGGTCTCCATCACGGTCGTGAGAGCTGGCGGGTGAGCCGCCTGCCGACGAATTAGCAGCGGCGTGGGCCTGTTCCAACTGACTGCTGAGGTCTTTCACAAGGTTCTCGAGATTCCGCAGCCTGTCCATGACTTGGGCGGTGGGAGGATGTGCGGCCTGGGCCAATCTCTCTTCAGCGGCCGCATTCTGGGCGACGCGTTCGAGGCGCCGGGCCCATCGCGGAGGACGGTCGGCAGAAGGGACAACACAGGGGATGCCAGCTCGACGACAGTTCGAGCACGGAGACTCCTTGTTGCAACGAACCTTGCGCGACCGACAGGTGACGCAACTCCGGACTTTCGGCGGTGCAGTGTTAGTGGTAGTGGCAGTAGTGGAGCCGGAGGTGGTAGTAGTATTGGCAGCTGGACCAGTAGCTGCTAATACCGGAGCTGCAGGTGATGCATTCGCACTTATCTCGGGCGAAGCCGCAGGCAGACCCGCCGCCTCCGCTGCGGTTCTCGTCAAAGACTCGGCAGATTGATCTGCCATCGCCGTGAGACGCCGGCCGATCCCTGTGCGACAACGTTATTCAGTGGGAAAAAGCTTCACTAGTTGCCTATTCTATTATTTGTCATGACATGACTGAGGTGCTTGATAGTAGAAAGTCCAACTTCTTACGTGTCTTTTGCTGAACTGCTGACAGGCAAAGAAGGAAGGGTGAGACGGTGCCAAGGAGGCGGAATGCATATATGCGAAAGAATAAAAATAGATATGCAATAATGCGCTAATATCTACTAGATGGTTCTTGTCAAGCCGCCTGTGGCTCGACGAAGCCATCCTTCGCGCTAACTAAGCCACAAAATCGGCATCCTCTCGCTTTCTTTAGCGGCGCGAAAAATGTCCGAATTCAGGACTCCTCGATGGATTATCGATGGATTGGCATGTGGTCGGCCAGGTAAGTTACATGTGTAGGCATCTATCACAGGAAATAGATAGTGAAAACAGCAAACATAAAAGCAATCAAGTTTCCAGTTGTCCGATCAAGAAACCTCACATGCCATCACCATCACCATCATCATCATCATCATCATCATCATCATCATCGTCACCACGATTCACCATAATCACAAACAACTACAGTAGATAACACTGCACACTAACACACTACACTTCCATCTTCCCCCATCAATACAATGGCCGATACTCAGATGCAAACCGTCGCCTTCTTCGGTGCAAGTGGCGGAGTTGGTCTCGCGGCGCTGAAGCAAACCCTCGCCTCAGGCCGTCAGTGCGTCGCACTGTGCCGAAACCCAGCAAAGCTCACGGCGATTCTCCCCCTTGAATCCAACCCGAACCTCCGCGTCGTGCAGGGGAACGCACACGACGTTGCCGCCGTGTCAACTTGTCTCCTCGCCCGTACCGGCGTGCTCGTAGATCAGATCATCTCCACAATCGGCGGTGCCCTCGTGCTATCGAAGATGAGTATCGACGATCCCGAAGTCTGCAGGAAGGGCGCCGCCGTCCTACTGGAGGCCCTAGCCAACTTGCGCCGCGACGGCGCCGTCGGGAAGCCTCACATAATCGCCTGCAGCACGACTGGCTTATCGCGGTTTGGGCGTGACATTCCAGTTGCCATGATCCCGTTGTATCATGTCGCGCTCAAGGTCCCGCACGAGGACAAGGTCATCATGGAGGACCGCTTGGTCTCTAGCGGAGAGGAATTCACCATCGTGCGGCCCAGCCTGATGGTGTCCGAGGAAGAGACAACCAAAAAGGTTCGCGTCGGTCTGGAAGATCCCAAGACTGGGCGCATATCTGCTGCTATTGGGTATAAGATCACCAAGAGCGACGCAGGAAGGTGGATTGCCGAGACCCTAGTGTTGAAGAAGCACGATGAGTATATCAATAAGATTGCCAGTGAGTTATCTCTTTCCCCTACCTACCCTCCTCGCTCCGCCATGGCCCAAGCAACTTCGCGTTAGCTGACTCTTTCTATCACAGTGATTACAACCTAAGGGGAAGTTTGAGAATGGTATAGAATATTGTGGCTTGTGTATATGGCGAAGCGCGTTCTGGGTTGTTCAAGATTAGACATCATCCGATTTTAGAAGCAAATTAGATATTCTGGCATGCAGCAGAGGCGTTATATAATTTTTCAATTCATCTTTTTATATAAGAAATCTACTGTTCTAGGCCTTCCATTAGTAATCCCATGTCATGGTACAGCGCACTTATACGTGCAATCGTAGATTTCTCTCTACGACATCCCCCAAAAACAACGCCCGCAAAACGAAGATTTATGTATGCCTCCTAGTATGAAGGGGTAAGTAGGGCGTCGAAATGGAGTATTCTATTATCAATCGGTTAGAACCTCTGTTAGGGCAGCTCGGCTACGACTTTTAAGATACATCCAAGTAAGAATATTATCCGGCATTCGAGTACTCAACTCAACAACGATGCATTTAAAGGATCTAAGATAAATCCTGAGCATAAATCTGGGGCTTTTAAGCCGGATAGTCCTTTGAGAGGTGAACAAGATACCCACCAAGTGAAGGCAGTGAAACTAATTGGTACATAGGCGGCAAAACCGCATGATATTACCAGCTTATTACTGCACACCAACCATCTTTTTGCTCAACTCCCACAGCTTCTCCTCATTTTCCTTATTGAATGCCCATTCGCCATATCCATATTCAACCAGGTCGGCACCAGGCGGTGCCGGGCCCGCAATGGAGGTTCCTTCAAGATACAAGGCACCGCGTCCCTCAATTTCCCTAGACAGGGCTCCATAGACGCTTGTTGAGGCACCCTGCTCCGTACTGCCAAAGTATTTCGCCACTTAGTGATATTCAGGTTAGTGAACATCACCGACTCATACTTTAAAGGGAGATGTGAAAAAGAGACCAAGATAGGTAAAGAGCACTTACTGCGTTCGACGCCTTGAGCTTTTTCGACATCATCGAGACAGTATTTCTGCAAATTCGGGCTAACGAAGCTCCCAGGGCTTACACTATAGCCATGAAGTCCTTGCGCTCCGTATAAACGCTCGATCTGGTTTGCCATGTAGATGTTCGCAGTTTTGGATTGTCCGTCTATATTTTCATTAGCCGGCCGAGAAAAATAGTTATTCAAGGGGAGAAAGAGGTAATAATTTTACTTACATGCAGCCCATCCATTGTAGATACCATCAAAACTGATGTTATCAAATTGTACAGGGCTATATCGATGGCCAGTAGATGATACATTCACAACTCGAGAGTGAAACTCGGGAGTAGAACTTGCAATGAGCAGATCCTTCAGGAGGTTAAAGAATAGGAAGTGAGCTAGATGGTTCGTCCCAAACTGGAGCTCGAATCCATCCTTGGTACGCTCTTCTGGGGTATTCATGACACCTGCATTATTAATCATGATATTCAGCTTCCCTCCGCTATGCCTGCGGACTTCATCCGCACAGGCCCGGACACTAGAAAGATCGGTCTGTTTAATGTTGAAACTTTATGTTAGTTTCGAACTCCAGAGGGGTGGATAGGAGAGGAGCAAAAGGAAGAAAGAAAAACTAACCTGATCCATGAACAGAAGGTGAACGCGATCATTATCGAGAACGGAGCCTAAAGCTTCCTTCGCCTTGCCAAGATTCCGGGCTGTTGCAAACACCGTGGCCCCAGTAGCAGCCATGGCTTCCACAGTTGCTGGGCCCATACCAGATGATACACCGGTGATGATGACCACTTTCCCACTCATATTTCCAATACGATCCTCATCTTTGACGACCTGCATAGCTGTAGGGCGAGCATCCCCAGGGCCTTTGATCACTTCCCATTTGTTAAGCTCGGCATAGCGGCCGGTGAGTTGGAAAGGGACTGTCGAGACCGTGGCCATCTTTGCGACCACTACTGCAAAGAGCGTAAAATATAAAGACGATTGAGATGTATATTGTTTAGACAGTAGGGACCGAGAAATTGTTCGCAGTTAAGATACGCCTTAGATTTATTTCTAGGACTAGTTCCCTCCTTATATGCCAAAGGCATCAGTCAAAATCATACACGAATTTATAACGCGACACGCAATCGTAACCACCTCAGTCCTTAGATCTTGCCGGAAATAGACAATAGAGTACGTTTCAGTAATCAAGTTCATGCACGATGTCGTTCTTAACTCCAGCCAACGACCAGTGTTACAGAACTACTTAAACGTTTCTACCAATGAGCGTTAACAATCATCCAAGAAACTAATGCAGGTTAACTCCGGCGGAGATTCCATACCAATCTCTATGTAGATCCCGTGACAATTTGGTATAGCCAGAAAGAGAGCCGTATTAGTAAGCGGCAAGACGTATGCTAGGATGGCGTCTCCTAGTCTAGAGGATGCATGTTGTGTTTACAAGCACAACTACTTTTTGCGGCGTAGGCCTCCATCTTTGCCCAGAGTTTAGGTCAAGCGGCAGAGAATGGATGCATTGAAAATTGGGAAATCGAGCGCTACGACAATCACATAGAGCCTGCAGCGCCAGCAAGAATATGAATCCAAGCTAGGTATACCTTTGCCCTTCAATGTGCTCTAATATCGTACAAGTCAAACGGCATTGCCAGCATATTGTGAGGGAAGCTCAGGCGCTTAATGTTGTATCCATTCAAGAGATTTTCCAAAATTAGATTCTCATTAAGAGTATTATCATAAATCATAAATCGATTTTCACTCAAGCCTAGCGTACTAACAGGCACCCCGACAGATTGGACTGGGATTTGGCTTCCGGGTTTTCCCATCCGCGGGACACTGCAAGCGACGCTGATTGGACGGGATAATACGAGCTGTACGAGCATGTCTAGGCTTACCACAGAAAGGAGCGTTAAAACCAAGCAGTGTTTCGTGTGTTCGGTGGTATTTGAACGGGTTGGCATTCTATCACTATTCCGTCACTACTCAATCTCGACCACGTGTGAATAGGTTTGTTCATTTTCTGGCACTGTATTTATATTAGTGCTTTTAGCAAATGTCCCTTCCTGCTGGATAGGGCTTATCGTGCTATCAATTGTTGTTGTGATTCGCTATGTTAAAAGAGCTAAAGCCGGATCGGATAGAATACAGTGCGCAGGGCCGACAATTCCTCAGTACTAAGTACTTAAGCTAAGGTATCGATCACATCTCTTTCAGCAGGTGTCCTGGAACGGATGCCCAAGTATACCCAGTCCAGCATCATAATAATACCCAGAATACATTGAATATCTAATTAAAGCGGCATTCACATGCAGAGGCTCTCTCCAATAACAGCCGCAAGTGTCATAGCTACGGGAACTTCGGTATTACTTCGCACGTACCTCTACCTAGGTAGGTACATATGCCGCCCCCTCCAAGCAAGGAGTTCAAGTTACCTACATTAGATATCCTATAGATAGGGAGGACCAAATATGACCTATGTGTTTTCTTTATAACCCATCCGTGCTCTCCGCACTTTCATATATGACGAACATCTCGCTTTGATTGTGCTTCTTCTCCTCGGCATAATGGTCTAAAAGACTTCTACACACTGATCAACCAAATGGCGATTACACTGAGCTCGCTCCCCGCACTCTTCCCTGTGGTCGGTCTCGTGGCCGTCTTGGGGTTTCTAATCAAGTTCCTGAACTTGATCATTATTTACCTTCGGCCTTCTCGCTTCTCTATCTACGCCCACAAATCAAAGAGTGGCCAGGCGCCATGGGCCCTAGTCACCGGCGCCTCTAGGGGAATTGGCTATGCCCTTGTCCGCGAGCTTGCCTCCAACGGCTTCAACGTGGTTATTCACGGACGCGATAGCGAGAAGATGTCCCGTGTAGCATCTGAACTCGGAGAAGCGTTCCCCAACCGGTCTTTCAGGGTTCTTATTGCGGATGCTGAAGAAGCAGCGGGCAAGACGTGTCTTAATGCTCCCAAACAGCCGGGCGATTCCAACCCGGCACCGATAGACTTCGACGCTATCCGACATGAGCTACAGGATCTACACTTGACTGTGCTCATTAATAATGCGGGTGGCGGCCCAAACAACCCTGTCTTTATGCTTCTAAAGGAGGCACCCGAAGCGAGAGTTACGGGAAACGTTAGCCTAAACGCCCTCTTTCCTCTCCATTTGACCCGCGTACTTCTCCCAACCCTCATACAACACGCGCCATCTGTGGTAATCAACATCAGCTCCCTGGCAGAGCCAGGTTTGCCTCTTCTCGTCTCGTACGGCGCCAGTAAGGCTTTTCTGATGTCGGCTACTCGCGCGCTTCACTTAGAGATGGTGATGGAAGGTTTAGAGAACAGCGTTGAAATCCTGGGAGTCAGATTTGGCAAGGTTACTGGCGCGGGGGGCTGCTCAGATCCGGAATCCATCATTATACCAAGCGCAGAGACGATGGCGAAGGCCACTTTGGCAAGAGCCGGATACGCGAATGGGATTGTAGTTGGATATTGGGGGCATGCGTTATTTCAATGGATCTCTGAAGCCCTTCTTCTATGCTTGCCCCGGCGGATTGCGGACAACTTTATGGTGATGGCCATGAGGCGTCAGGTGGAGTACTACGACGGCGTCAAAGCTGTAAAGGCAGAGTGAAACATGAAAATATATCCACATCAAGACCTACAGTTCACACGAAGTTTGGGATCATCATTTTCCGAATTTGCCACCAACACCCACACGCCCAAGAAGTCAAAGCTCCTTCTATCGCTCTAACACACATCCTTGGGATTCGGTGACGCGGACTGTCCCTACAGATTTGCAAGGTTCGCAGAGGGGAACTCAATCCAGAGTACATTAGTATTTAGATAGGCGAATACTACTGTAATTTCAGATGGGACTTTGATTTCGCGGTTCTTCTTGCTTCGATTCAGGGTGCGTGTGCGGGGTAGATGTGACAATCGGCCGAGCCCGTGATGGATCTAGGAGCGATAAACCACATCATACAGAGGGCTCAGAGGGATACTAGATTTATCACAGAGGTCCTCTGAGTCACCTTGTGGAAAATCCAGTTTACACGCCAACCGTCACACTCCGGAGTAGGTTTTGCGCGGCACATAGCCAAGACCCAATACCGGCCCCTATCCCTAGACTTCTTCTGGGTCTAGTCCATGATCAACTGAGACCTTTTGGTTTATAGGGGAACCATTAGAGTGAGAAGGTCATGTGAGGTTTCGGAAGGACCACCAATAAGGAGCCTCCCCTAAGCATCCCTAGGTAAAGACTAGACCGTTCAGGTACAAAAGGGCCAAGATGATAGGAAGGATAACTACGGACCCTTAAGACCAGTATTTGTCAAACCGACAGCATTGCCAAGGGAAGTCACTTAATTTGCTTGGGGAAACTATCCTGGCTAAAAACATGGCCATCCCCACCCGCGCTCTTTTTTTTGAAGAGTTCGAAATCTAGGTCTCGACTGAGTGAGTAGGACATGATCTCACGCTTATACAGGTTTTGTGTGGAAATGACTAAGCGTTGGTCTAACATCAACCTATGATAGCTCACTCCGGCGCAGTCTACTCGCGATACTGAAGTCCGCATGAGTCCTCGCATCGGACCCCTTGCCCCTATTTTCAAGCAAAAGTTAGTCAGCATGTGAACTACAGTAGAATGGAAGTTCGCGTATACATGCGGAGAGGCTCATTACTCGAGCCAAAGATAGCATTCGGATCACTGGCGGCAGCTGCGGCTATGGAAAAGCTGGCTTTTCAGGTAGAGTGACAGATATCACGGAAGCCAGCTCACATGACATCAAGCTTTTGATAAGAGGACCGGTGTACGATCTATCTTCCTCTAGCTCCTTACCTTCTTGCTCATGATCTTTCTCCATTTCCATAATGGCCTACAAGAAGTGAAGATGTTCATGGGGGGCGTACAGCACCAGGCCGCATAATGATAGCTGTGGCGTACTGTGCGCCTGCAACTGCAACCCCCATGACTAAAAAGTCGCGGAAGTAGCCAAATCAAGTGAACCCCGATCATGCTATTAATCTTATCTCTAGCTAAACTCACTATCTTACCCAGTAAGCTCTCAAAATGGATGGACCTTCTATCAAAATCACTGCGTACCCTTTCGCTACCTCATCAGGTTTATACGTAGGCCTTACCTTGGATCATATTCAGTTCATCTCACTGCAGAAATGTGGCGCTGCTAAGAAGTCGCATATTGTATTCAAGGAATCCATTCCACTGGATCTTCTTTGTAATGTCCCACAGGGCGTTGATATAAATCTTCCGCTATCCGTCGTCCGTCATCCGACACCCGCCATGTAACTCCCGTCTCCTATCTTCCGTTCCGATGTCATGATACACCGGTCTCTTCTTGGATACTTGGGATATATTAAGTGGTAGTTCCCAGGCATAGGCATCTGATATGGGTTTCAACACAACCAGGGTTCTTCATTATCGCTCCCTTATTTATTGCTAGTATATTTTGATTGAAACACTTGTTTTTTATACCAGGCTCATCACTACATGCGCCTAGCAGCTCGCCCTAATTCAAACGTTATCATTTTGCTACAATGCCTTCTCGTATTAGCGAGTCTCATATCTCCGACAGCGAGAGCATCGTCGAACTGCGTTCGCTGATATCTGAAAATGGTTTCCTCCCGGATCAAGAGCCCCTCAAGCGCCTGCCAGACCCTTATTATCAACCATGGGAGCAAATAATAGACAATCTTCCAACTCTATTAAAAGAGAAGGTTATTCGAAAGGAAGTAGGCAATCTTGAGGTCTTGGCAACCGCAAGACTGAACACGGAACGTGAGTGGCAGCGAGCATACATGATACTATGCTTCCTGACTCACGGCTACATCTGGGGTGGTAACACCCCTTCAGAGGTTTGTATCCTCACTTGTTACAAACCGTGCAAGCTTAACAGTTTCCTAGGTCCTACCACCCGCGGTCACCGTACCTTTCCTGCAAGTCTCTGATCATCTTGGACTTCCACCAGTAGCAACCTACGCAGCTCTCAATCTCTGGAACTTCAGTAGCTCAGGCGAGGACTTTGGAGACTTGGACGGTTTAAGAGCCCTGCACACCTTTAGCGGAACCGAGGATGAGTCCTGGTTCTTCGCTCTATCGGTAGCCATTGAGGCACGCGGGTCGCGTATCATCCCTATCATGCTCCGGGGAATCGACGCTATCAAGAATGATGACTACGAAACCGTTATCTCTGCCTTGAGCGACATGGCAACCTGCATCAGGAAGTTAACACCATTACTAGACCGGATGTCCGAAAGATGCGACCCAATGGTATTCTATCACCAACTCAGACCATTCTTGGCCGGGACGAAGAATATGGAAGCTGCTGGCTTACCGAATGGCGTCTTCTACGACGAAGGAAATGGGATAGGAAAATGGAGACAACTTAGGGGCGGTAGTAACGGACAGAGTTCTCTCATCCAGCTCTACGACCTTTTTCTCGGTATCGACCATACCCCAACTAGTAGTACTTACACAAAGAAGGGAAATAGTCCCCCCGTCAAGACAGCCCCCAGAGAGTTGAGCTTCTATGAAGAGGTTAGTCCACATCTTTACCAGATCCGGACCCGAACTATACTAATAAACCCGCTATTCAGATCCGTCTCTACATGCCCGGCCAACACCGGGAATTCCTTACGAAAGTGTCGCGAATGGACAAAATCCAGGACTTTGTGTACTCGGCGTCAGCGTCCCCAGAGCAGCAGCGTCTCCATCAAGCCTACCAAGAGGCAACAAAAGCACTTGGAGACTTCCGACAAGCCCACATTGGAATAGTGACCCGATATATCATCGTACCGTCTCGGAAGCCGGCTCCTGCTCCATTCTCAAAGGTCACCAATTTAGCCACCTCTTCCTTGCAGGTGAACAAGGGCATCGCAAAGAAACTCACTGGCACCGGGGGTACGGATCTGATTCCGTTCCTAAAGAATGCCCGTGATGACACATACGGAGCAGGGCTGGTACCTAGTGGCGTCTGAGGTGATATCTATTATCAAGTCATAGATTCAGGCGGCGTCACTTGAAAAGGGTTTTCCAATTGTATGAACTATAACGTTTTCTTGAAGTCTTTCATTTGGGTAAGACCGGTTAGAAGCGGGACTGAAGGCGTGGAGGGCTACACTTGCATGTGTCCTTGTCCTCGTGTACTACAATAATCACACAAATAATAGACCCCCATATTTAGTACCGACTACGACAGGTCCGAAGTGCCCTAACTCTTAAGTAAGAATTATGTTAGCTTCGGCCAGACCTACGATAGCACAGTCACAGCGGAGCCGGGTCAGCAGTAAGATCCGAAGCTCCGAAGTTCCGCTCCCGGTCGTTTCACTAATACTCACTCACATTATTTCTTTAGATACAGTATTAATACCAGCAGCTCTTAGTTCTCAAATGTGCAATCTACCCCTTTCGCGCCGTATTTCACGTAATAATAGTCTACAAAACCAATTGCTCTCTATCTATATAGACAATGCAATCAGACACGGATGGCTTGCCTCATCTCCGC
This sequence comes from Nemania abortiva, assembly GCA_022578505.1. Taxonomy (NCBI): domain Eukaryota; kingdom Fungi; phylum Ascomycota; class Sordariomycetes; order Xylariales; family Xylariaceae; genus Nemania; species Nemania abortiva. The sequence goes on from MU392678.1 coordinate 62,039, forward strand.
GAGAGGGTCGCGCAAGCATGTGACACGTGTAAACAACGAAAAGGTGAATACTTCGGTCTATTCGCCGTAACGCGGAAGAGACTCATGGAAACCAACGACCTGGGATTCGAATATTATTTTGCATGAATTAACTTGCCAACATAGTAAAATGTGACGGACAGGCCCCTTGCAGCTATTGCAAGAGGCGCCATAAAGCACAAACGTGCCACTTTTCGCCCGCCGTCCGTCGCCGCCGGCGCCGTTCCGAACAGCCGACGAGGATCTCGACAAGAAACTCCCCGTCCCCGTCCGTCGTCGCTGATCCGTCCAGCCATATCCGGCCAATCCCTGCAACTCGAACACCCACCCCGACGGCCCCAACTCCAGCCGACTCAGTACCCACAGCTCATGCATCGCCTACACTGACACGGCATAGCGATGTATCGGCGGAGGAAGAAGCCGAAGTGCCCCGTGACGCACGCCTCATCTGCGACGCTCAGGGTAGACTAGGTAAGCAATACCGAATAGTACCAGACCTTTCAAGTCAGCGTATGTTAATGAGTCCTCTTCCCGTCTAGCCTTCATAGGCGACTGCGCGCCTCTCTCTCTATTCCAAACTGTCCGCCAAATCGTGACGTCGAGGGTAGATCCGCATGCGTTCGTACCGGAAACAAACCGCATCTCCATGCTCGAGAACATAATTTCCGATGGCGTCGTGTCGCTCGGTCCAACAGAAGAGCCATCGATCAGCCAATCCGGCGTGCATAAACTAGTCGCCACCTTCCTCACAGTCGTAAGTCTATCCTCGTATTCCAATTATACCTATGCGACGAATCCTTCCCAATCTGACATTCCAAAGACAAGCGGCCTCGTCGACTTATTCGACACCGCCACCCTGGTCCCCGAGATCCAGTCCTGGGCATCGCAAACCGCGCGCCCAGTGGACGTGACATCGGCCGTGCACTACCTCGTCCTAGCCATCGGCAGCCAGTGCGAAGATGAGCAGACGGCAACAGCGTATTTTCTGCGTGGTAAACACTTAACGCTGTCCGCGCTATCAGGGAATCTCAGTATCGGGACCGTACAAGCGTTTATCTTAACCACGCTGTACATGCTTCGGTCGTGCCAGATCAACGCCGCTTACTTATTCTTCGGTCCGGACTCCCATCCCGTTCCAAGTCTTTCCATGAACAAACCGAGGAAAGGAATAAAGACTATCGTAATAGTGACTAACACCATGTCCGCACAGGAATCGCAGCACGAGCCGCCTACTCAATCGGTCTGCACAGGACAGAAGTGAACTCGCGTTTCGGACCCGAGATCCACACTCGAAGGTATCCCCCCTCTCCCTCCCTCCTAAAAACCAACAACACTAAAGCCCATACCCCCCCTAGAGACCGGCTCTGGAAGAGCGTGCGAGTCCTAGACCTCTACCTGAGCATATCGATGGGGCGGCCCCCCGCGGCCGCGGATTCAGATTGTAGTGTCTCATACCACAGCCTTTCGCCAGACGGCAGCGAGCGGTACGACCTGCTGAACGCGTCGGCACAGATCCTATCTCTCGTGGAGCGCATCATCTGGCAGGTGTATTCGCGGCGGAAGATCTCGCTGCAGCTCACCGAGGGCATATCGCGGGAGCTGCGCTGCTGGTCGCGGAGGTGGCTGGCCCCGCTGTTGCGCGCCGCGGAGGGGTGCGATGAGAGGAATGATGAAGAGGAAAACGAGCGTGAGCGTGAACGCACAGGAGCCTGCCAGGTATTATCGTCGTACTACTACGGCGTCATGCTCATCTCGCGGCCCTTCCTGATGTACGAGCTGTGCAAGCGCCTATCAGAACCCAGCACGGCACGTCTAGTCGAGACTAATGGCTCGGGGTCGGGTCGGGCGAAGCTCGCGAATGCGTGCATCGATGCCGCGACGCTGATGATCGGACTGATATCCGATTTTGTAGAACGGAGGCCAGCTGATCGACGGATGCCACTAATCGTGTAGGTCTTCCAGCTCTCCTTCTTTCTCCCATCATTATCCCCTTCGCTAGATTCTACGCATCTAACATTCCACAGCTCCTGGCTCTTCACCTCATCCCTAGTCGTAGGTGTCGGCCTCATAGGCGACTTCAGCCGGTCCCTAGACAAGGCCCTAAGCACCTCGATCTCCTCACTCGAATATCTCGCACAGCACGACACACACGCGGCGCAATATGCGCGAATCGCAACCTCATTACGGGCGTGCGCCACCACGCACCTCGAGCAGCGCGACGCGGCAGAGCGTCGGCGGGTTGCGGAAGACTCGACACAGCTTTTCGGCCTTCTACCTAGCACCCAAACCCAGTCCGATTCCCATCCCACGGAAGGCGACACCACAGCGGGTGGAAGCTGTAACGGGGGTGGGTGTAAGCAAGCCGAGACCCGAGCGCACGACGGCCCGGACCCCGGGCCGGAAGAGCCGATCCAGCAATGGACGGGTGCCGGGCCCTTCGAGGATTTCGACCCGGCGATATTCTCTTTCGACACCACGCCGACGATGGCCTTCCGCCCTCCTCTACAGGGAGATGTCCATGTCTATGTGCATGATGGAGCCGACCAAGTCTTCGGCGCGATTAACATGTTCCCATTACCCGACGGGAATGGGCACATCGATCTCGCTCATCTGATGTAAGCTAGAATCGGAAGTGGGATAACTACTTGATTAGATAGATGGAGGGCGTTCAAGGCATTTTCGACCCGAAGGATCTAGAATAGTAGTAGCAAGGCAAACGTCGACTTTGAAGAGAAAGTACAAACCTCGTTATAGTATGCATGGTTGAAATCATCTCTATCTCACCGCTTCATAAAATATTAACAGTTAGAATCCCCATGGCAAATCCTAGCCACGGATAGGTACCACCCTTCCGATAGGTGAATATTTCCATTGTTTGATATCTACGGCCATAGAGGCTACTTCTTATAGCTCAGGTATATATATACCGAGTCTTTCTTCGCTCATTAAGTATTACTGGCAGGAATTAGCATGGCATTTCCATCCGTAGTCTGGCAATCGGCACAATACCCAGTTCAAAATTTTAGCTCATGCAGCACCCGAAGTGCGCAGTACGAGGTGTTCCTCGTACATGAGCAATTCTACCCTTAGCATCCATCCCATTATGTCGCTGGTGGCACCTCGACGCAATACAGCACCATCTATCCCCAGAAACGGTTACCTGTGCACATAACCCGAATTAAGGCCAGAGGGGAAGGCCTCAAGAAAGGTCGCTGGTAATAACCTAACCCCAGGATGTACGTAATAGACGTAACCGGGCGCTATACAATCAATATTTCTAGTGGGTTCCTCGTATTAGGTTGGCTTTTATTCTCCGTCATCCTCTTCTTCAAAACCATCATCAGTACTTTCGAGGCCATGACCGTGGATAGCGTAGGTGGAAAGCCAGCCAATGAGGGCAATCCCGGCGAATAATCCCCAAGCCAGGCCCTCGCCATTGGGGCGCACATGCGTAGATGCTGTGAACAAAGCCCCGGAGAGAAAGGGACCTACGCTACGGCCTGCTGCAGACAAAGTTTGCGCTATTCCATTGAGCGTGCCAAGGCTTGCTTTTGACGGCGCCGAATTTGTGATCTGTTCTCTAAAATCAGCAATCTTAATATCACATAGAGAGAATAATAACTCACTAATAACATAACGCAGGACAGACCTCCGACGGCGCATATATTCTTGACGACTAGTATAATGCCTAGCTCGGCGTAGAGCCAAATCTTGCTATCACCGAGTCCGAAGGGTGGCTTCGAATCCACATACCCCAGAAACGGCATCAAGGCCATGGTGATGGCAAACCCGAGTAGGGCACCCCGATAGGTTCCCACGTTGCCTAACCGTCCCTTCAACGGTCGAAATAAGAATAACTGGAAGACGATGGTGAAGGCGCCCGCAACGGATAACGCCACGCCAATAACATCGGCATGTAGATTTCGTCCAGTTGGCTCTTGCCCCGAGGCGAAGACGGGATATAAGCTATTGAAAGAGCTGTTGGACAGCTGAAATATGAGGCTCGTAGCGAGAAGGACTATAGTTGTTCGGTTGAAGAGTTGGCGCCAGGCCACAGCATCCGACGACATTTTAGGATCATCGTTACTCGACTCGTCTGATTGCGGGCGCAGTAGACCCCTATTCTCTGCCTCGGAATCGTCTTGTTCACTTCGCCCATCATCTATGCCGTCCATATCTCTTCCTCCCGGCCAAATCCAAGACCGCGTCGAAGCGGCTTTATGATTCTTCGAGAAGTAGCGTAACCAGGGAAACCTCTCGGTCCAATCGGGATAGCCGTCTTGATCTTCCAAGGTTTCCTCGAACCATATGGCAAGAACCACCACACTAAACGCCAAAAGTGCAGCCGCTACTATGTTAGGGGCTAGGAAAGGATACCGGTCCTTAGCCAGTCTAGCGACGAGAAGCCCGCCGAGAGCCGGGCCTGTGATGCTGCCTATGCTATAAACGACAGGCAGCCAGGTGAAAGCCTTGCTCTGGTTACTCCTGTCCGTCAACTCCCCGAGACAAGTAGGGACGACAGCAGCATTGCCATTCAGCAGTCCCATAGCTACGTGTACGAGGACGATCTGGTAGTAGCGGGTGCAGAAGCCGAAGAGAACAAAGCAAACACACAGCAACGAGGTGCCAGCTAACATAGTAGGCTTTCTCCCAATGATATCAGACAGATAGCCCCAGACCAGGTTTGTGGCTAGCTGGGCGAGGGCAAAGGCGGAAGCGAGAAGGCCAACGTACAAGCCGACCTGGTCATGATGGATGCCGGGGAACGACTCGACCATCTCGGGGAGGTAGGGCGATATCGAATTCAGCGCGGACTGTTCGGCGAGAGAGAGCACGGCCAGCAACGCCAGCTGCCTCACGGGAAGCGGTGTAGACGCGGACTGGGAGTCGGGGGAACCGTTCTCGGCATCGTCGGACTCGGAGCTCAGCCGTCGGCCGGCAGACCTGGGCGCGGGCGTAGGAAAGGTCTGGTAGTGGTGGTGGCTGGGAGCGCGGTGGAGGGCGGAGGAGGAGGCTCTCGGTCTGTTTTGCGACAGGGCGGGCAACGGTGAGCCAGCGCGAAATGAGCCGGGCTTAGTGGTTCCGACGATGGCAGGCCGCGAGCGCGCAGAGGAGTTGGCTGCTGTTGCCGCGGCCGCCGCAGTGGTGGTCAGATTGGCCATGGTCGTGATTAGCCCCAGAGGCAGAGATGAGAATAGCAATGGAGGCAATTCCGTTATTTGCGATGCCTGCCGCCCGTCCCGGGGGTTACCTACAGCCCTCGAAATCCGAGAGTGGGTGGGAGGCTGGTTCTCGTGTGAATAAGTAGATAGTTATCAGGTCAACAGAGCCATGGTGACTTCAAGACCCTAAAAGCGGAATCGCCAGGGGAACGAAGATACTGCCGACAATGGCCGCCAGGTATTATAATACAAGATTCAACAAAGAAGAGCACCAAGCTCTCGTCTTCAGGGGTATGAGCTGCAGATGAGACGAAGCAGGCAGTAAACAAATAGCAGACTGAAGCAATTGAACGACGCTGAAGGATTTTGACGTGGGACGATACTGTATGACGACACCCAAATCCATAGATATAGGCGAGTCGGTATGTAGGTACCCCCACGCGGACCGCTAATATGGGTCGTATTAGGTAGGGTGTTTTACCTGGTTCAAGACAATGGTTCTAGACAAGCGTAATTAGCGTGTGAATCATAGGTAAGGTGAGGGGTTACTCACAGCAGCTGTCGCCTATTTTTAGTGTATAGCTACAATACCTATAGCAGGCTACCGTTATAAGAGTGTTCAGTCGTGATTCATGAAAATTGCAAGTCTAGATAGGCAAAAGAAAGAATCCTCACCCGTGGCTTCTTTTTCAATCGATTTTCATGTCTCACAGCTCCAAGTCATTAAGTGTGAGATAGTATAATACTGTATTGGGACTGATTGTGTATCTGACTCCGTTCCAATGATACCTCCTCCAGCGACTTATACAGAGATGCCGTCACCCCACCTTAAGAAAAGGTGGAAAAATAAGTACCTATTCAACAGTATACCAATCACCAGCATAATAGCCAGCAATGTCTTTCATATCTCTAACCTCGCATGGTTTGCGTTGTCTGTCAGTTTGGTTGGCAATATAGCCCATCTTGCTCTAACAATCTATTCCTATTCCTAGTCCAGTCTTACTTATATCGTGCACGATCCCTCTAGGTTAGGTATTTTCTTTCATTTTATTTCGCCTCCTTCTTCCAGCTGAACAGCCTGGAGAAAGTAGCCGAGTGGCGCTTCGTCTCGGCGCCCTTGGGCAGTTCCGCGAGATCGACATCTGCCTTGTTGCCCTGTAGATGCGTGACAGGGTTCGCTTGCACGGTCGTGGACTGGTCGCTATCTGTCCGCAGACTATCCCGCGACACGTTCTTGGTGCAGCAGGAGACGAGGACGCTGGTCTCGTTCTTGCGTCCGGGCATGTCGAGCGCCGGGTTGGCCGTGAAGAAGTCCGCTGGGCGGATGTGGAACTGATGGATCTCCACGGGCCTGTTATCCGTGGTTAGTGATTGACTACCACATCGGTTGGGGATATGTAGGCTTGGGGTTAGGCTTGGCTAGCACTTACATCACGGGCCAGTCCTCGACGCGGGGGTTATGCGTGAGTCCGAACACATTCCACACGACAGGGCTGCTCCGCTGTCCCTTCTCACTACTCGCGCTCGGCTCATCAACGAACCAGTCGCCACGTTCTATCATAGCCTTGACACCGCCTTCCTCCTTCCTGCTCTGATTCGTGAACTCACCCGCCGCCCAGAGCTCCTCGTCACGGTAACCCGTGACCCAGAGGTGGTGTTTCGCGTAGGGGGCTCTGGCAGCTTGAGTGCTGTTCTCATCCGCAAGCATGAGCTGCGTGGCGTTAGGGGCGAACTTGTACCCGACGTTCTTACCGCTAATGGGGTTCTTCTTGTTGACGTTCTCCATCTTGACTACGCGGTTGAACTTGGGCTCAGCATCGGCGTACATGGCGCTCTCTACCCGCTGTCGTCGGATCTCGTAGCCGTTGCCGAACGGATTTGTCTCCGGGTTCATGGGGATGGCATGGGTCTCTTCTAGCACCACGGCGGTGTCGGTGTTGCTATATGAGTCGATGCTGGGGTCAATGCGCACGGCAAAGATGTGTTGATGGTTCTGGGCTAGAACGCCGGGGAATACTACGTTTCCGTAGCCCGATGTCTTGCCGTCATCTATGGGAACAACGCTCACAATTCCGGTAGCACGGGTCTCAACCGAGATGCCACCGGCTGTGTCGAGCTTGTAGGCGAATACGTACTCGTAGTTCGCGAGCGTAGCTACGAACTGAATCACAAATTCTCGAAGTCGTGTGACTACAGCACGATTCGTTCGGAAGTTGGTGTGTTTCCATCCGATACCTAGGCGCCCATGTCAGTGGTGATATGTCCTTCGTATGTACATAAATCACGCATATCACTTACCATTGTCTTGCTCATGCATGCAAACCACATTCTCAGCCATCTCTGGTTTGCCTTCGGAATTTGTGACAACCGAGCTCATGTAATGGATGGCACCAAGGCAATCACATCCCAGTTTTAAGTTATTGGCGGCTCGTCCGATACCACCATCGCCGAAGTCAAAGGCTTGCTTGCGGTGGAATGGCGGTCGCGGGTCGCCGTACGGAACAGTCATCTCAGAGAACGATAGACGGTACAAAACTGGCCTGCCATCGTAGCACACATCGTGTAGAACGGCGCCCTCACGTGGGGTGAACCCCACGCGGAATCGCCATTTTTGCCACTCAACGAGGTTATCTGAGTGGACTTTGAATGAGGCACCCTCAGGCTGCGTGATATTGATGGGCTTTACGTCGGTACGGAGGGGCTGCTCGAGGAGCTCAGGGGCATATTCGGCAGATTGGCCGTGTCCGAAGAGCTTCTTGGGCTCATCTGCCTTGGGGGAAGGGTACAGGCTGTCGCCGGTGCCTCCTGTTGCCAGGCGGTCAACGCGGATCAGCTTTTTCGTGACGAAATCCATGACGGGGATGATGGGCAGGGGATAGCCGTAGTGATTTGAATCGGGGTTGTTGTCAGACGACTTGCGAGCGTACACAAGACCCTGCATATACCGAGGAATATCCTCGTCCGGGTCGAGCCCGCCATAGGGCCAAGGATCTATGGTGATGGAGAAGCCTTCGGGCAGAGAGAACTCCTTCAATGCCTCCTGGAACATCTCTGATGCTACGCAGATATCGTAGAATAAGCCAAACTCTGTGGCTGTATAGCTGGTCTGACAGTAAGCAGGGAAGGTCTTGCTGCGGCGAACCTCGCCCGCTTCGACGTCAACGATGGCTTCAGAAAGCTGAGGCTTGCCATCTTTGACGAGGTCGAACAGCACCGTCACTTGTCTTGGGGGTGTGGTTGTGGGCGCTTGTCCAGCGTGCTCTGCAATGAGGAATTGGATGAGATCATCCCTTTTGGGCTCATCCATGTAGATAGACCGGAAAAAGAGGACAGCACCGTCGCCGCCGAGCTTCTCGACGACGATGTCCCGCGCACGTTGCAGCTCACCCTCTGTGAGAGGCCGCAACGGGTGAGGCGGCAACTGGGACTCAGTCGGCTGTTTCTTCTCCGTCGACGACATCTTGGGCAACCAAGCAGCGAGGGGGCAAATTGTGTAGTGTTCTTGTTATTCTTGTTCTTGTTCTTGTTCTCGGCTTGCAAAATAATAGGATTAGGAAGCTATGAGGGAAATAAAGAAGGATTGTACAAGATAAATGCCGCCAATGTTCAATTGCCTCTCTATATCAAGGAGGCCTCCTTTTTATATATATCGCGGCTAGCCTGCTTATCATTCCAGTACGGCCTGATTCGAAGGTGAGGCAGGGAGGCGGGCAGGTGGGCAAGCGGCAAGCATGCAAGCAATCCAGCAGGCCGTTTCGATAAGCACTGAGATTAGTCTATCTACTACCTAAAGTACCTACCGTTAGCATCGAGCTACGTTACTTAGTACCTAACGACTAAGCCAGCAGACTAATGAGAGAGAGGGCCGTTGATAGGGCGCAGAGCAAGTCGTCCGGTAACAATCGGAAAAGCACTACTCGTCATCCTAAGGCTCGACCACAGGGTGACCACAGACAGACAGGGTGACCGACCACAGGGTTGTTGACTGCTACTACAGGGCATGTGGGGGGTCCCGTAGCGTAATGGATGGTACGTATGCGTACCTAAGGGCATCTAGGTAAGTTAAGTAGCGGGCATGTATGGCATGCGTAGTGTGAGCTACATCTGGCAAGCTGCAGTGCTTCCTCTGATCTGAGAGACCGGCGCCAGATCTTAGCTGGATTGGGCAAGTCCTTGCGAGCGAGCGTGCGAATTGCGGCGGACATGGCAGTTGATCCCGGGCTCTGAAGGGCACTGAAGGAGGGCGCTTGGCTGCCCAAGTACCTACGGACGGTGGCCGGATGTCGGACGCTGAACAACCACAGCAGATGTCACTGCAGTGTCTTTTTTTTCCCGTCCTGCTGACGTGCACGAGAACCGACAATGCCAATTCGCAAATCGGTTAAACACAACGGTCTTGGCTTAGTGCGCCATGCTATGCCATGCCATGCCATGCGTTGCGAACCTCGTGCTGTACCTGGGTCTAACTGTCCGTACAAAACTAGCCACCACCCCGCGCCGCCGTTAGTAAAGGAGGGTGGTAGTTGGACATCTGGAGTCGGATCTCCCCGGTGCCAATCATTCACGTTCCATGCATGCCATAGATAGTTCACCTAGGTAGGCAGATAGCACAACCCCCCAAACCAAGCCTTGAGCCGCATCCGGCCTACCACTTCCATTCGTGGACCATGTCTCAGATCTTATAGCTCAGCTTCCTATGCTAGGTAATGCTTTCGTATTTTAAAGGTCATGGTTGGGTTTCCCTGTGCTGCGCTGTATTTGTAAATACAGTGCACCTTTATGCCGATCCAGCCGTCTGCGAGCCACGATAACTACCTGGATAAACAACAGACACAATGAAATCGCTTTAACTTACCCAAATTCATAAATTCCGAGCATCGTAAGCACTCCAGGATTAAATTAAGTGGGATCGATCGTAAATTCGCCTAGGAAGATGGTGCTAGTGATCCAGATACCTAGTGATCTACGTTTAGCGGTCGGGTCTTTTCGCGGGGATGGCTTTCCTACGGTAGGTACTTAGTCTAATGCACTTACACATAGCCCGAAAACACCACATAGGTTTTAGTCTACCACAAAAACCTCGGCTTAGGAGAGAGCGATAACTATCCTTATCGATGAATATAATCAAAATGTAACACTTTACACACACCACTATTACACAGAGGCGCCAATATAGATAGTGTTGAGCGGTACAAAGCCCAATTACTCACACAAACTACAACAACTTGGCCATATCATGAGGACCTACCTAGGTATCATACCTGCTAGAATTGTACACAATTGCCCATAGACGGCATAGTCCACCGCTACTAGACTACACCCTACCCACCGGAGAAACGATCGCGACAATATACTCTGACCAGGTATTCTTCGCCACCTTATCTGAACACCGCATCTAATTAGCCAACCAGAAATCGTCTCTTCATTAGAAAGTATACCCAAGGCATCGGTGAGATACGACTAGTCATACCTAGGACGCATAGTATCGCAATTAAGAGCTACGTGGTGCCCAGGTACTCAGATACCAGGATTACCAAGATTCGTCTTTCTTGTCTTGTGAAACCAAACGTTTGGCGTGTTACCTAAGAACGCTGCGTATTCGGCGCCCATGTCATCCCGCAGCAGCAGCGGAACTACAGACCCCACGAAGCCGTGGCTTGCCGGTAGATTAGTCATTCCTTATTTAAAACGGCGCCGTGCATCCAGAGGACCGGCCTCGTCCCGCCCGTCCCAAGGTGTCACTTCTGGTAACAGTAACCACGACCACGAACAGGTACCTACCTGACACCTACCTCCTACCTCCTACTGCCCACTGCTAGCGCACATGGCCAAGTATGGTTTCGGCTGCATATGCGGTAAGACCCGTCGCAAGCTTCACCTGGCCCGGCCCCTTGTCCATCGTCACCCATGTTGTTGGGTAGAAGTGCATCACACGGATCCCAGCCCAAAATACACGCACGTAGTAATCATGGCCAGCCAGCACCACCGCCCGGCTGCAACGGGGGCTCGGCAGCCACGTGGAAGCCGATCCTCCGCCTACACGGTGAATAAGCAGGGCGCCGTGAACACCATCAATTCATATTGACGCCGAAGACCAATACCTAACCTATGTGTAGGTTTAGAGAAACAGGGTGTATGTATGTAGGATGGGACAACAAATCAAGAAAGCAATCACATGATATCACCAACAATAAGTCAGCTCATTCGCCGCCGTCTGGCCAACTCTTCGCGAACCATTTCCCTCTAAATTCATTACCATGTGCCCGAAACCAGCAAATCCCTCGAACTCCTGCCAACCATAAACTTGTACTCTCCCTCGACCACCAAGACCCAATTCTGCGCAGTGACATCCCAGTAGCTCAGATCCCGCCTCGTCAAGTTGAACGTCACAGTGCGGGTCTCGCCCTTGTCAAGAAGCACTTTATCGAACCCCCGGAGGACCCTGACCGGGAAGTCAACCGTAGACGAGTTCGGGTAGCTGAGATAAAGCTGAGGCACAGCTCGTCCCTTCCTCGAGCCAGTGTTTGTGACGTCTACGGAGACCTCGACATATGTCTCCCATAGGTCTGGATTCCCCCCCTCGTCTCCCCCGGCTCCAGAGAGCGGTTGCTGGATGTCGTATCCGTCGGGGTAAGGGTACGGATCGGACACGATATCATCGACACTGTCGAGATATGGGTAGACATATTTTTCCAACTTCCGTATATCCGAAGGGAAGAGCGCTTCCTTGGAATCAGGGATAGTAGAATCGTACTCAGGAGGCGAAGCGAAGTCGTCCGGGCGAGGAGCAGGTAATGCGCTCTTAGGTTTTAATTCCCTGACAACGCAATTCGCGAAATCAAAGGTAGTGTAGCTCAAGCCAAACCCAAACTCGAATCGCGGCTCAATATCGTATTTATCGAAGTATCGATAATCGATATATAAACCTTCTTTGAAGTCTTGCTGAGGAAGTAGGGCATTCGGCTTGTACATGATCTTTGCCCCCTCGCCATAGTCATCCAGTGTTCTACCAATAGTCCAAGGTAGCCTGCCACCGGGATTAACGTAGCCCAATATGACATCTGACAGAGCGTTACCGCTTTCCTGTCCAGGTAAGTTAGCCAATAATACAGCTTTCACATTAGGCAGGTCTATCCATCGCTCCATGACGACGGGGCCAACGGTATGGATGACGACGAGAACGTCGCCATCCCCGCCGTGGCAGCCTTCAGCAACTTTCATAATGAGGTCATCGCCGCCTTTTTGTAGGAATAGATCTGGTCGATCGCCCTTTACGTTATCCCAAGCAACATAGCCTTCTCCCGAGTCAGAATTGGCGAACACGATGCAGATATCTGCTTCTTTAAGTATGCCTGGTTGTGTCTTAAAAGCAGGGCTGTTCGTCAAATGTGACGTTACCTTCACTCGCTTGTCATCCCATGCCTTACTAAGGGCCTCATCCGGTGAGATGAGGTAGGGGAAGTCCACTGAACCGGATCCCCAACCGGAGGCCAACGTGCCTTGATTACAAGCACGATCTTTGCAGAAATTAGGCCCTTCGCCAGGGCCTGCATCTTCACCAAAGATGGCTATTCGCAACGGCTCACCCTGTTGTTCGGCCTTTTTACTCGGCGTGCTTCCATCGCGGGCGATAGGCAATAGCCCCTCGTTCTTCAGCAGAACAGTTCCCTCCACAGCAATTTGTCGCGCCAGTATGGAATGATTCCCCATGACATTCACAAACTCATTCACCGTCCGTTCCTCTTGTTCCGTTGGGCTTCCCGGAGCGAACACGCCTTTCTCCGCGTCAGTCCATGAAGAGAAGTTCGGGCCTTTGGGATTAAATCTCGTCTCATCGTCTTGCCCCATTTGATACCAGGCGGCAACAATACGCGTAACCATATCATTAAGCCGGTCAAGAGGCACGGAGCCGTTCAGGACGGATTTTGTCAGCTCTGGACCCCAGAGTGACTTGCCATTCGCCCAGAATAATCCATCGCCAGGCATAGTCATCTTTAGAAATAGGATGTTAGCGAATACATGACACAGATAGCAGGCATAGAGATCAATAGGCGCTGCAGCCGAAGAGTGAGGAGATAAACAAGATGGCTTTGTTTCCACATACATCTAAACCGGCCAGAGCAGAAGAGACCCCACCTCTCTGTGCGAGCCAGTCGCTCATGAAGAATCCTTGAAATCCCATCTCGTCTTTTAATAGACCATTGAGCAACTTTGAGTTGCCACACGCGTAGGAATTGTTGATCTGGTTATAACTACACATGATGCTTGCAACTCCCGCCTTGACAGCATCGCCGAACGGCCAGAGATATAGCTCATGCATAGTCCTATCATCGATATTAGAGGATATCGCATTAGCTAAACCCCATTCGAAAGACTGTCGGAAATGTTCTTGTTCATTGGCGACTAAGTGCTTGACTGTAGCATGCAGTGTCAGCAACCTATTACCTTCCCCAAGCTCGATGGGAGAGCAAGAAAGCCGTATTTACCGGTAGCCATGACGCCCTCGTCTTGAATGCCCTTGATGGATTGTGAGGCAGCAATGCCTTGCAGATACGGGTCTGCTCCAAACCCTTCCCAGTTCCTACCGCCGGCCGGCATTCGCCCGAGAGGACCAATGCAAGGGCCGAGGATGGCATGTATGCCTTTCTTTCGAGCCTCAACCGCGTGGGCATTGCCCCATTGATACATTAACTCTTTATTCCAGGTTGCGCCAACTGTGATGCCAGCAGGGAAAGCAACCGCATTATCTGCAAATCGAATTCCCAAAGGACCATCTTGTAACGCAAGAGAAGGGAAACCAACATTGACAGCAGGTCCCGTGTTCCCCACGGCTGGTCCCATCATCCAACCTGTCCCGGTGGTAATATTTACTTTCTCCGGCAGTGTCATTTTAGCAACCATCTTGCTTGCCTTCTGGTAGCTTTCGGCCCAACTCTTCGTAGTTCCACCTCTGGGCGACGGGTACCAAGGGGGTGACAATCCGTCCGGCGGCGCTTGTTTATATTTCTTGAAGGCAAAGAACCCCCCCGTGCCAAGTGTGAGCCACACAAGCACAAAGACGGCTAGAGAGACGAGGATGCATCGTGTCGACCGGGCGGCAAAGCACGAACCGCATGGCTTTCGTAATAAGCGGCTGTGTGGGCGCGTTTCGAAGGCGACGGATGATTTGGCGCCCGTCAGCGGAGCGTTCTGAAGATATTCGGTTGCGTCGAGATCGGAATCGAGATCAGAAGAGTAACGCGTGTCATAGGAGCGCCGGAAACGTTGCTCCATGCTATCTCGTTCTTCTTTCTTAGAAGCGGAAGCCATGGCGGAATAGGACTGCCGCTCTCGCGCCTATCAGGAGCGGAACAATTCACCTACTATACCACCAAAAGGCTGGCTGCCGAGCAAGGAACAGGATACAGTAGTGTATCGGTCTATTGCCGCCCAAGACGGGTAGGTCGATTATCGTCAAATCCGCAATTAGCGTTCTCTCTACTCGCTTCTCATTAATACGGAGTCGCTAATCATCTGGCGAAGCCAATTGCGCAGAGATGAACGTAAGGTATATGGTTGTACAGTAGACTAGCTACCTTGGATAGATAACAAGACGTCAGACAAATATGAACAAGCTCTCGTTCTAGTCTACAGCTCCTCGGATTCGGAGTGTTAGATAGTGCGAGCAATCAAAGACGATATGACAGGAACAAAAACTAGAACAAGAAGGAGTAGCAAACGCTGAAATCAATCAGGAACAAATCACCAAAATCGTCTGCCCCCGGCAACAAGACATTTGTGTTTTGTTGCAAGAAGAGGCGTTCCGAACATATGAAACTTTGGGAGAAGCTTGGCTGCAACCCCACGTCAGACTTCAATAGTCCGGGCGCTACGTAACCTATTACAGTGCTATACTTACTTGGATACAGTGGGCTGGAGTGCACCAGCCACGGGTACCTATCCCGATATCCCGTTAGCTTCAGGTACAATCAGACAGGTCACCGCGACATCATTACAGGAACAACGAAGGCCGCCATTTAACTAATAATTTTTTCAGAAGCACTCAACCGACGATAGTGTATATATGGTATCCAAACAAAACAATACAGAGTATTCCCTTCCCCCGTACTCCAGGAAGAGTAAACATCACATCTTCAAACATAGCTCCGATTTTCGGTCGATAGACTTGTAGGTACCGTAGTCTCGGCGCCTTCAGAATCTCCAATGCCAACCAGGTACATAGTCAAATAGGTAAGCAGATAGGTTTCTTTCCCATGTAATCAATCCTCTCACAAGGTCGCTGCCAATCGCCGCTCTCATATCTTCTCAGCGGTAGCAGAATTCTTCGAAGGCACGTCGGAGCTAGAAGCGCGTTGCTCTTCTTCCACGACCCTCTCCGCATGGATCGGCTTGGCGTGTTTTTTACCCGAGAGCTCCCAGTATATAGATTGAGCCGTGTGCTTGAGAGTATGCCGGCCCTGGAAGACGGGAAATAGCCCGACAGCACCAAACGACAAGAAGATCCAGATGATGCCCACCGTCACCCATCCCGTGAAGAACTGCTTGGAGAAGATGTACGACGTGCCAAACATGGGGAACGGCCACAGGATCAGGAAGGCTAGCGTAAGTCCGACCGTCGTCCACCTGGATATCTTGCTTGCGCGCAGCAGTTTCGTTTGCTCTTCAAGCATTTCGTCGCTCGATTCGACATGTCCTCCCGGAGTCTGTTCGAGGTCGACGTGTGCCTCATCTGCTACATCGTGGTCATCTGCTCTACGGATCTGCGTCATCGACTTCCAGTCATATTTGTCCTGCGAATATGACAGTTAGTTTCGGTAGTTGTATGTAAGCGCAACGGGACACGTAAGCCTACCAAGCCAAATACCAAAGTGAAGACAGGAATGAGTAGTGCCGGCGATAACAGCGCGGTGACTATAATTCAGTTAGCTCGTCTCAAAAATCCACGGGCTAGTTGGCGAGTTTACCATTTCCAGCAAGCATGGGGTTATTTGAGCCCGTGCAGGCGACATCGAGAACGTTACACTCCTTCTTCGCAGTCACCAGCCACGCAGTCAGCGAAAGAGCCAGACCGATGGGGGGTGACAGAGCAGCAGCCCATTTATTCTGGCCCGACCATATGAGCGTCAGAGTAGCTGGGATCACAGCAGAAGATATGAGCACTCCCATAAGAAGATACAAGTATCCCATCGAGATACCAGCATACCAGAGGCCCACGGAGAACGTCGAGATGAATAAAGCATACACGCAGACGATGACATGAGACGTGTAGATGAGGCGTTTACCGCTAGCCTCGGGCTTGAAATAGGTCCGGTATAGATCGTACGTGAAGATACTGGACACAGCAATAAGTTCCGATGAAAGGGCAGAGGTGACCGCTAAGAAGACAATCAACAAGGTCGCTACCGCGCCTCCTTTGCCAAGCAGTGCGACAGCCGCGTACGGGAGGACCAAGCCGGATGAGATCTCGTCTTCCGTCATGCGATTAGGAAACGTCGGAAAAGCAGGTGTGTTCTCCAGAGCTAGAGCTGAAAGACCCATCGTCGTGGCAGTCAGCCAAGGAATCGCAAACCATGACAGGCCGCCCAGAATATAACCGGGGAGCGCATGGACAGGCGATGCGGCGATCGCCTTGTTGTAGTCTAGAACACTCGCCGTCAATTATCGCCCTCTTGAGTATGATTTATAACTAATGATAACCCATGTTCTGGGAATCACCAAAACAGCGAGAATACTCACATCCATTATCGAGGAACACGGTACCGAAGTTGCCAACGATGTTGATTACGAAGAAGATGACTCCCTCGGTCGAGCCTATAAATGAGACATCAGCATTTGGTTCTATATTTGGGAGTTTCCAGACATCGTGGCAATGCATATAACTAATATACATGCATGATGTCTCTTAAGACGCCTTCTGGCCGGCCGTCTAGGTATTTAGAAGAAGGAAAAGGACTTACGCATCGTCAGATAGCTCCCGTGTGCATTTCCTTCAACGGGATGAGCCGTGGCCGCCTCAATCAAACGATCATATACGGCCGAAGGCGACCCAAGAACATCGGACGTAGCATATGCCGTCAGCGAGAAAATGATAATGATAATCAGCAAGATGAAGGTGTGGATCCAGTCGGTGAGAATGGTCGCCTTCAGTCCACCGACCATGGTGTATGCGATGACGCCAATAGGCAAGAGATAGATAGCCGCGATAGTATGCATTCCAGTGAGTGCGCTCACAGTAGCCGAACCACCCACGACAAGCATCAAGCTGACGAGGATATTCGTCACCAGTCCGAAGCCCATGAACACAAGATGGGCAATCGTGCCGTATCTCGCCTTAATGCTGTTTCAGTCCATATTCATCAGTACCTTGTGCTATCACGTGCCGAACATCCCCTCAGCTCCGTTGTTTATATACAAGGTGGAAAAGCGGGAGTACGTGTATAACCACCACTTTTCCACTGTGTATAAAAGTCACGGAGCCGAGGAGGTCCCTAAAGGAATACGAAGGTGTGGCTTACACTTCCAGAAAGGTGTGCGCATTCGGCGCTCGTCTTTTCAGCTCAATAGCCAGCGTGGCGAAGAGGAGGATTTGCACCGTGGCCCCAGACGCGTACCAAAACGGTCCTGAGACTCCATATCTATAACACACGCCCGTAGATTGCAAAAGAGTAGCAGCCCACGTCCATGATGATACGACCGCTGATCCAATAAGGCCGCTCTTAACGGTTCGCCCGGCCGTATTGAACATCTCCGACGTCTGGAGCTCCGAATTATAGCGCTTGAGGACGACAGTGACGAGAATCTAAGCCCGATGGTCAGGAACCGCCCTCAGATAGTCGGATATAGCTTCTCCCTTACCATGCCGAGCGCGAAAAGCGTTCCTAAACCGAGAACAATTCCATACCCTACGCCCTGCCCAAGAGGAGCGGGCACCACCGTTGCCCCGTCCATGGCGGATGGTTGCGATCTCCTCACTTATGCGAAGGGAAGGTCAAATAACTACTTGTCGTGGTCAAAAGGAGTCTCGGCAATGTCGTCAAGGGCAAAACCATGCACGATAGAGCTATCCCTACGAGCACCGAAAACTACGAAAGGCGAAGCCGAACTCAATCATCCCGCCACAAACCTTATATATATATACATATACATATACATACATACCTATACTAGACCCTTGGTACAGATAGCTGACCAGGAGGATATTTCCACGAAGGGTTGATCAACCCCCGCACTATCTATCTAAGACTGGGTAGGACTACTAGTACGCCGGCATTCCAAGAGCCTAGACATGCAATCAAACGCCCTCGAGTACCGGCATTGGCTGACCCTCGTCCACCTCCACGTTGCCGGGCTGAATCTCTCGAAAAGGTTTCGTGGGGCGAGATCTTCAGTACGACGCTATTGTGCTCGATTCCGAGCCCTGGGATTGGCCGATAAGGCGTCTTCGCGAGCGTCGCACGGATGCAACCCTGATAAGGCACGATGGTGAGATGACCGGCCACCTATCAATCAAGACCCGGCGTCGGTCGTGAGACGGTGACGGGCGATGCCATGCGTGTAAGCGGGCACTGCGCGTCTCGTATGAAATCACATGCGTGAATACCTCGGAACACAGGTGCCTCAGGTAGATAATAGCTGTCCATGAAACCGTTGCGAGCAAGTATCATCGCGCGCGCACGGATTCGCAAGTTGCCCATTAGCAATTTCTAATTTCCAATTTCCTTAGGTTAGTTTCTTATCAAGATGATGACCGGCGGGCGGTAGTCAGACGAAATACCATGACGCTAGACAACTTGTAAGAGAAAGCAAGGCGCTAGTACGCCATAGCTCGTCTGCAGCCAATCGGGAGACAGTGGAGCGTAGATAAGGACAGGGAAGTCGATTTCATCAGCGGAGATTGATCTTGTTATCAGTCCTTTTTTTTCAACGTCAAAACCGACCGACATCATCATTTTGTAGATACGATTACTTAACGTTCATCATAGCCCCCAGAACCCCAAGTCAATATCGTGGGGCCAACCCTGCGGAGTAAGTGCCTGCATACGTATCTAGTTGCCAGATGGGTTAGACAACATTTAGAGATATGTAGGACAAATATAATGTTATAAGATGAGGATTGATGATTTAAGTAATGCGATTAAGTCCCTCGCTCCCACCCACGTGCCTATATTTCAGCTGAGTAGAAACATCGAACAAACGGCCGAAGGCTTGGCAAGCGAATACTAGGAAGTATGCTATACTATGAGGCAATTCTTGCCTTTGTGGACTATTCAACACTGGCAGCAGTTTGTAGGAAGCACGAACCACCGTAAATCCGCCGCTTACACTCAGCATACGTATCACCGACGTGCAGAAAACTGCAGCTATCGGCCACGAAGGCATTGAAATATGAGTTTAAGTTTGAATAGTTAGTAACATACACTCATTCTATTAACAACAATATTGAATCATCGGCTATAAAAATGAATTCAAGTCTTTACCTTTTTTATATAATACCTAAGTGGTTGCATCGCAAATTTCACTATAAAGCAGGTAGGTAAGGTGATTTTACCCCTCCCTACCAACCTAGGTAGTCAGGGTAAGATTGACCCTTAAAGGAGCTACTATGCATAGATCTTTGTATAGATATCGTCACGAGACCTCTGCTCTACTTACATCGTTAGGAGATTTTGTACGCCGGCTCCTGAACCCATTCTTCAATAGACAACCAAGACGCCCCGATGCATCATTTTTTTCCTTGCCTGCGACTTCCTAGCCCCCCCCCCCCCCGGGCACAGGTACTAGCCTCGGAAAGTTTAAACTACACGCAGATTGTAACCAGTATCAAAATCTAAGCATCTACCGGCAAGTCCATATCAGCAGTCGGCCTATAGAAGGCACGGCGCAAAAGGTAAGATTGACACACCTAACATATAGCAACATATCCCACGGAAAATGAAATGAACGTCCCCGCACGCCGCGACTGAAGCCTGACCATCCTTCCTAGAGTTGAAAGTAATCGAAATTGACGAAGTATTAACCCCAGCTCTTGCACAACAAGATCATGTGACATGCCATTCCCCAAGTTGAATAGGAATATAGGCCAATCCGATAAATCGGGACTCAGTGCTGCCGTGATTGGCGGTCGCTTAAACCCCCTTCATCCTGGAACGGGGTTTACGTTCTTTAATGCCATACTGTATGTTCCAGGAAGTAAAAGCATTGTTCTCGTCAGTAGCCATCGTCATCTTGTTGTCTTCACAGATGGTAATACTAATTATGTCATGCGACATGCTAGATGTCCAACGAGCAAGTCCATTAGTGACACGTCTACTAGCGTACAGAAGATAAATGTTTGTGCCACCAAACGAGAGATACTGTCACGGAGTAGGAACGACGCTGTTGATACTCCGTCAGTATTACCAGCTCATATGTACGCAACACATGCTGCACGGGCGGTCTGCGTTGAAATATGTCCCAAGGCGGGCATGTGCCATTATGTTAGATAGTGATCGATGCCATTATTGTAACCGATAGCAAAAATGGCTTCTCTGCAGGTAACAGATAGGGCAGGTGTATTGTGCGCATCAATGCAAGACATGCGATCATCCCAGCCCTCATCCTCGATACCTCTGGTCATAGTTTGCTTAAATCGGGGCGTGGCTGGGGCACTGATGGCGGATGACTTGGGGCAAACCGGTCACCAGCCCGAAAACCTATGAATACAAGGTGGGCAGTAGTGCCGGCTCCCGCCTTTATGCTGTTTCAGTAAGTCAGATCGACTCTAGGACATGTCTTTTTCTACGATCCATTCGCAGAAGCCTTCAATGTATATTAAATAAAACAAAAAATAATCATTAACACTGGGGGGAGAACCAACGTTTTATTATATGTATGTATAGAAAGATCCGTGTATTCGTCTTCCTTCTCCTCCTCCTACTACTGCAGCTACTGCGTCAACAGTTGCAGTTGTTGCCCAGCCCGGGATGCCAAAATAACTTACTGCCCCTTCGCCTCCGCCATCGCCGGCCCACGCCTTTCCCCCTGATCCCTCCTGATAGAAGTGGTTAACAATGCTACGCATCTAATATCAATAGGCACATAATAAGCAAAACACCACCAATTGAAATTACAGCACTAGCTCGTTAAGTACTTACTGTGTCTATATCTATTTCTGTATCTTCGTACGTATATCTCTTATTATAGGAGCTATCACACGGCATATAGAGAAAGAGGACTGCTCCTGTATATAGTTAGGTGGAGTGTGTAATCAAAAATTATCCTTAGGTTCAGCATACCTAGTAGCCCGCCCCGCCGGGTTCGGTTCTTCTAGACTTGTTTCCTCCAGACTCAGTTTCTTCGGCGCCAATTACGGCGGCGTCAATAGCAGAATGTTGGCTTTTATTATGGAATATTTGGAGAAATTGACGGCTACTTTTGATGTGATAACTTGGCTGCTTCGTTGGCTATTGCTAGGCGTCGATACACTTTGTGCGTAGCCTCCATGTCTAAAATATGTGAGCCTTATGTGAACTAGCAACCTTCGAACTTCACTAACTGCCATACGGCCTCAGGACAAAGAGACTATTCTTGTATATAGTAGGTAGCAAGTAGGAAGGTGTTTTAGAGACCTTCGTACAACAACGTGGTCTGTTACCTACCCATAAGTATGGGGCTCGTGACAGCACCCAAATCGTCGTAAAAGGGGGCGTTAGCCATTCTAGTAGTATAGAGGGGGGAGATGGAGCTCTCGGTCACATTATCTACCAATTTCCTCACCTTGGCCTCTCTTACAATCGTATTTTACAGGCCGCTCACCTAGATTGGTCTAAGATATCATATTGGAAAACGGAGTAGAAGTGAAAAATCGAAATAAAAGAGCGATCGTACTTGCTCTATAACTGACAGTCAATGAAGTTGTGCACGAAAAACAACAGAGGGGATTTCCTGTATCTTACACGACAGCACCATGTCCAATACTTATTAGGTAGGTATTATCTCTGTCTCTTTCCCTTTGGGAGGATCCATATCCTTCGGAAAGAGTCATCCTGTGGACCCGCAGATGTACTATACATGAGTTGGGAGATGACCTCATATACCCCAGAGTAGGTAGGTATTACTATGTAAAACATGCGAGTCAGGTAACTCTTATTGACCACCACTTCCTAATATGAAAGTTGCTGTATAAATCTTTGTATCAGGATCGTCATGAACAAATCCGTAGCATATGTCTCAACCAGATATGAATACTCGGAATATGTCGCCGTGAGGTCACGGTTCTAATTAACCTGTGAGCATATTCGGGTATTATTCACTGAGTCGGTAATATTAGTGGTTTCTCGCCATGCATATGATCTGAAAGCAATGTGCAAGTTACCAGTGTAGGATCATACCGTAACCCCCAATTTAGGTTAACTAGCCTGCCTGTGTGTAGCAGCAGTATACCACCTACCTACGTATCAAGTGGAATATTATTAAGTTTGGCAACTTCGATCCTAGGGAAAGGCACCATGTGTGATTTACCTCCGTTCTACCCTTTTCATTTCATGTTCTTCCCCCCCTTCTCTCTCTCCTTTCCTCCCACTAACACACAATCATCAACACAAGCATAAACACAATAATAAGCATAGACACAGGCATAGACACAAACTGGTAAGCGCTCTACCAACTAACCATACGGTTTCTATTATTAATTTCATGCTTATTTCACTCTAGGTACCTTCAATATGAGTACCAGCCAGAAGGGAGCCGCGGGTGCGGGCCGGGGACAAAGCAGCCCTTCGAATGAGAATGAGAGTGAGAGTGAGTAACCCTATATTCTCTGATTTGTTGTTTTAATAGTAACTAGAATAGGTCACCAAGATTTCCCCCTACGCCAGCAGCAGTGCCAATCACAGGCACAGGCGCAAGGATGGGCTGAGATTCAAGCTCAAGCTCAGGCTGAGCCTCGGATTGAGGCACACAACCAGCAACAACAGCAACTACACCAGCACATAAATAATCTTCAAATACAACAGCAGCAACTACACCAGCACATATATAATCTGCAAGTACACCAGCAGTTTATGCAGCAAATACAGGCGCTGCAGGACCAGCAGATAAAGAATTTGCAACAACAACTACATATAGTGCAGGAGCAGCTACTTCAACGAAAAAAATAATCATTTATTGTTATTACTAGCAAGCGCCTCTACTTTGACGGTATCATATGAACACCCGCAGGAACTCGACCAGAGCCATGCAAGCCATTGCTTGCCCATACGGCATGCTCGTGATGGGGATATCCTTATAATGCTGCAAGTCATGTCCCATGCCCGTCCCAAACGACGTATTAAGCAGTTCGCCATCCGCATCGATATTATCCAAGACCCCCTTAATCGCCTTTAGCGCGACCTCCTCGTACTCCTTCCCGATATACTTCTTCCGTTGCGCCTTGAGAATGCCGAAGGCGAACCCCGCTGTGGCGCTCGCCTCGATGTACGAGCCTTCTTCCTCGGGGTGGTCGAGAAGCGTCCGCCACAGGCCGGACGGTGTCTGCAGGCCCTTCAGCGCCTCGCACTGGGCCCCCAAAGTGTCGATAAGATGTGTCCGGATAGGGTCATTGGCGGGGAAGTCTATCAGTTCCAGGAAATCCGGGATGACGATCGTGAGCCAGGCATTGCCTCGCGCCCACCTCGCATCTGCGAAGTTGTGCCCGCCTTCGTGGAACGTCCACCCGTGGAAAAATAAGCCCGACTTCGCATCAAATAGGTACTTGATGTGCAGTAGGAACTGCCGCTTCGCCTCCTCGACGTAGTGTGGTCTGTTGAGTAGCTTGCCGATCTTGGCTAGAGGCATTACAGTCATCATGAGTGTGTCGTCCCACAGCTGCTGGTCGTTCTCCTCGAGGTATGTGATGTGCTGCATGCCGCCGTACTTAGTCCGCTCGAGGTCATGGTATGCCCATTCTGCCCAGCTGTCCAGCCAGGGGAGATAGGTGATGTTCCCCGTCTTCTCGTACACGTAGGCCAGCGTTAGAAAGACAGCCATTGTGTTGATGTTCTTGGTCGTGCCCCCGGCTGCGAAACGATTCGCAAACCAATCTTCGATGATCTTCAGATACTTCTCATCTCCCGTTAGGGAGTAATATGCCCAGATGCCATTGAGACCGATGCCATGTGTCCATTCCCAGTCGTTCCACCCTTTTGTGTCAATGACGCGACCATCTGGTAGCGTCATCAGGAACTCGCCCGACTTATCTTTAATATTAACCAGGCCATCGATTAACAGCTGAATCTTAGCATGGATGTCGCTAGATTTGAACCCGTGAGCTTGTGCAGGCATTTCGGTAAGCTAGAAGATACACCACCCGATCGTTCAGTACAGTCGAAATGAAAGGATAGAAACACCGCTATTAATACACTCCAGTTTTGAAAATAGTTTTGACATACCGCTCTTAAGAATATCTTAGTGAACAGTCTCCTTTAATGATACGTTCATTCACATGCATTTGGCCCCCGTCTCCTCTCGGCCGCCATCATCGTGATAAAGCACATGGTAGATAGTAATTAGTGTCCCATACTGCCAAGACGCTTCACGGGTAGAGTCCAAATTGGGATGACCTCTTCCCCGCATGCGTGCACGGTTTTCGACAACGGCAATCCACTAGAGGGTCAACGGTGTTGAGTACGCGATGGTCTTTGGTGGATAATCCTGGCCCTAGCAAGAAAATGTGGGATAGTTCGGGCAGCATTATGCCGAACCAATTCGAAAGGAGTCTTTACCAAGAAACCACCCTCGTTTATTCTTACTGAAGAATAACTAGGTTGACTCGATAGTCATATTCTAAAGACACTTGTGGAGTGAACTATCTGTTAACCTTTCGGCGTATCGGCTCAATATATACCTGAACAGAGAGCTAGTAGCTGCCAGGGTTTGAGAACCGGGATGGGTTGTATCGATAACTCGATGGGCCTTTCCCCAGAACCCCAGGTCGACTTAGTATGGAGTTCCCCGCTCGCTCCTTTATCCCCAACTTTCCGGGGATATGGATGGGGACGGGGGTGAGAGGCGAGCCTTGATGGTGATGGAACGTGAGTAGCGTGAATATTGTATGGTTACCCGAGATCAGGTGAACCTCTCTAAAGTGTTTGCATGTGCCCATCAAGTAACGGTAGGCTACCCGACAAGCCATCGCCACGTGCTGACATCGTAGTCTGGACTCTATCGGGTAAGATGTACTGTAACCCTAGCCATCGCCAGACCGCTACCGCCGTATACCCCAAGGAACTTGGCCGGGGGAGGTTCGCGCGACGAACTACAATTAGAATAGTTGCCCATCCGGCTACCAATACATAAATATGGCAAGGTCAGGGATTAACCTGACCCTAATGCTTACTTAAAGAACTGGGACAGCCGCTTGGGAAACCTGTTCTGTGCTGCTCGCTTCGATTCCCCCCTATTCATCGTCCAGCTTTGGGGAGCCCAACTTCTTCCGATCTGTGCGCAGTCTTGTCATATGCACAATTCTCAACAGGCGGTCACAATGGCTACCCGGAAAAGCGAAGATGCGCCAGTTGAGTCGATGATCGAGGCTCGTCGGACTGTATCAGCTGCGGATGAGATTGAGCTGAAGGGAGACCACGCAGATCTCGACAAAGTAGACAAAGAGATTGCCAAATATGCTTCGCAAGCTCGCGTCGATATTAGCCCTGAGGAGAATGTGCGACTTCGAAAGCTAATTGACCGCCGAGTCCTAGCGATCATGATTGCTACTTACTTCCTTCAAGCTATCGACAAGGGCACTCTTTCATTCTCTTCCATCATGGGTCTACCGAAAGACACTGGCTTGTTAACGCCTGACGGAAAAGTTAGCCAGCTCTACAGTTGGTTGACGACATGCATATACATTGCCATTTTGGTAGTTGAATATCCACAGGTCCGTATGAAGTCTTGGTGATACCACCCTATGTGCTTTATAACAATCTTACTGAACCGGTCTCTACACAGAATTACATCATCGCGCGCGTCCCCCTCGCGAAATACCTAGGATTCTCCATTGTTGCCTGGGGAGCTGTCCTGGCCAGCCATGCCGCCTGTACAAACTTTGTCGGGCTAGTAACGGTTCGCACACTTCTGGGAATCTTCGAATCCGCATGCCAGCCGGCCTTTGTCGTACTTTCGGCTATGTGGTATCGTCGTGAGGAACAGGCGGCCCGCGTGACGTACTGGTATATGATGAACGGTGCCCAGCAGATCGTCGGTGGTCTGCTAGCGTATCTCTTCACCCTGATCACAACCGGACCCCTCAAGTCGTGGCAGTGGCTATTCCTGTCGTACGGCATCATTTCTATCTTCTTCGGTGTCTTCGTGTTCTTTTACATGCCGGACTCGCCGATGCGGGCCAAATGCTTCACCGAAGAAGACAAGCGATTGATGGTCGAGCGCGTTCGAGACAACCAGACGGGTCTCCAGAACCGCGAGTTCAAGAAGGAGCAGGTATACGACGCGCTCACCGATCCGCAGACATGGTGCTATGCCGCAATCCAGCTTACGACGACACTTCCCACGAGTGGTCTCGGTGGCTTTGCCAACATCATCATCTCAACCAATCTGAAATTCAGCGTCCTCCAAACCCAGCTCCTAGCCATCGTTCTTGGTGCATATATCATCATCGTTCTGCTTGGATCGGTCTGGATAGTAAAGAAAACAGGCCAGAACATCCTAGTTGCCCTGGGTTTTGTTATCCCGTAAGTCCCACGACTAGAATCCCAAGTTATCCTTACTCATGCTGACTGGTATCGATTACAGATCTTTCGTGGGAACCATCCTGCTCTTGACAGTCCCCAACGAGACGTTCCCGCAACACGTAGGCCTATTGATCGCATATTACATCACATTGTCCTT
Organism: Nemania abortiva; assembly: GCA_022578505.1. Lineage (NCBI taxonomy): Eukaryota > Fungi > Ascomycota > Sordariomycetes > Xylariales > Xylariaceae > Nemania > Nemania abortiva. The sequence continues at coordinate 89,080 of MU392678.1, forward strand.
CTGGGCAGCACAGACGTTGGGTCTCTCGCTCCTGTCTCGAAACGTAGGTGGCCAGACAAAGAAGTCTGTCGTTCTAGCCATCAACTTCATCTTCTGGGCAACAGGCAACGCTATCGGTACGTACAATTCCCCCTCAGAGGCTACCCGAGCCCATCGCATATATAGAGGTCGGAGCCGAGCAACTGACAATTACCAGGCCCACAAGTGTTCCTTTCACGAGATGCGCCCAAGTACCACGTAAGTCGACATACCTCGTTTCGAAGATACCTTGTTTATTGTTGTTTTCATGACTAACACAGACGCTACAGATCGCATTCGCAACCCATATCGGCTGTTACACACTTCTGGTGATAGTTTTGATCTTCTTCCGCTGGTATCTGAAGCGTGAGAATGCTAGGAGGGACGGGTTGGCGGAGGCAGGTGTTCGAGAGGCCAAGGACACGAAACTCACTCACGCGTTTGAAGATCTCACTGATAGAGAGAATCCAAACTTCCGTTATATGTACTAAGACTAAGACCAATCACCAGGGAGATGAGAAGGAAGGGAAGGGAAGGGATGGGATGGCTTGATGATTCTATCGATAAGATGTACACAAGTATATAAGTACTACCTACCTGTAGTTACGTAACCTAGCAGGTCTTCTCCACTTGCCGTCTGGATTAGGTAGGAGCAGGCCTCCCAGCTCTCCACCTACATACTACATACTGGGGCACTTACCTCTTCCGTGAGCTCTGGAATGCTTTCTCATGCAACCTGGTAAAAGTTCTATCTACAGTCAGTAGCACCACCACCAGTTTTCCTCAATCATCATCATCACCATCTCGATCACAGACACGACCACACTCTTATTCCGCGGTCGACATAGCTATATTTATTGTGTCAACGATAGTCTGTTTACTTACATACGTCACCTAAACTTACACCTCCCTCCTGTGGCTTAATTTCACGGGGAAGCGCCAAAACGCCAAAGCCAGAATCGTTCGTCCCATCATCGAATCACCCGCGAGAGCAGCGCACACCCGCAGCCGCGCGTCGCATCCGCATATCACACACCGCATTGCATCACATCTGACACCCGGCCGAGGCACCTGTTCATCTGAAGCTTCCTCGACAAGAAAGCTTCCATCCCGCCGACATGGACTACCGGTCGCCCTCGCGCGACGGTCGCAACTCGCGTTCGCCCACGCCTGCGTCGCGCTACTCAGCCTCGCCGTCTCCCCGCCGCCGTCGTTACTCCAGTGCATCGCCGCCCCCTGCCCACGCCAATCACAATGGCAACTACCACTCCCCCGAGAGTCGGAGCCAGAGCCGTGGCCGCGGCGAGAGTCGCAGCCCTCTCAGAGGAAGCACCAAGGTACGTCGCAATAGCTTCCCTTGTCACCCTTGTCACCGTCGCCACCGCGGCCGACGGCCCAGTTCTCTGGCTACCCGACTCCGACTTGAGACCGGCCCGCTAACCTACTTAGATTGTCGTTGAGAAGCTATCCAAGACAATCAATGAGGACCATCTATACGAGATCTTTGGTCAATACGGCACAATCCGCGATCTCGACCTACCCATGAGTCGTCAGTGTACGTTCTGCAGCCTGACCGCGCTCCCCCCTTTATGTGGCGCTTGCTAATACGACCTCTAGTCGGCACTAATCGTGGCACTGCCTATATTCTCTACGTCAATGAAGCTGATGCTGACGCTGCCATTGCCTCCATGCATGAGGCTAACCTTGACGGTGCTATCATCAACGTCTCGATTGTCTTACCCCGCCGAAAGTTCGACCCATCTCCCCCCACTGCTAGCCGAGGCGCAAACATAGATCCTCGAAATCCTGGTCCAGGCTTCCGAGGCGGCCCAGGCCGTGGTGCAGGAGGAATGGGTGGTGGAGGCGGCGGTGGTGGAAGAGGCTTCGGTTTTGGAGGTGCTAGAGGCAATCGCTCGCCTCCGCGCGCCGGACGGTCAGGACGCGACAATTTTGATACTTATCGACCAAGATCTTACTCGCGGTCTCGGTCGCCCCCTTCGCGTCGTAATCGCAGTCGCTCCGAATCCTACGCGTCTCGATCCCGGACGCCTAGGCGCCGAGGCGGACGAAGAGACAGTTACGATGACTATGGCAGTCATCGCGAACGACGTCGTAGTCCCAGTTATGATAGCGATCGTGGGCGTAGCCGCTCCCGCACTCCAGAAAAATCTTACCGGTGATTACGGATCATCCAATCCAGCGGCTACGAAGCAAGCAGTCGTTTCCTAGGTCATAGACACATTTCTCGAATACGGCGCGGTACATGACCCAGAGACTATAGAAGTCACGCATGCCAACGTCTCACGAGCGCAGGGGCCATTTGGATGTGGAAATTGTTTGGCACCAAGTTGGAACTGATTCCCACACTTTGTACGTACTCCCATTTGCGCTCTATGGAGTCGTAAGCAGCTCTTGCGCAGGATACTTTTATAAAGAAAAAGAAATGGTCAAGGAAAACTGGCTCTAATTAGTCTCAGTGTAGATCCGCATACTAGTAGACGAACAGCACACCTGCATACGTTAATCTACGTTACTATGGCTTGATGCGAAATACTAGAGTAGGGCGTGGTGAAGAAAGAATCGATTATCAAATTAGGAAACCCCAGTCTTCGTGAAACACGGTTGCAAACACCGAGCAAAATTTTGAGGCATTTATATTCAGCAGTAAATTACTGGTTGGGAATACTACAGGATTGTGATGGAACCTAACAGTCTTGAACACAGGGCTTTTCCCCAGTACGCTTTCTAGAAATTCCGAACCCCAGTCAAATACGCCGCTCATTAATTATCGAGGTGAATTAGACCATCCTCTTGGACTATCGATTTATACATAATCGACCCAGCCGTGTATAGAGCGTGATAACGATGCTATCATCACGCCACAGCACGATGAGTTACACGTCCCTCAGCCTCATCTTTTCTTGCATGAGAGGCAAATTTTATTCTCCAATCTCTCTCGATGGCATAAGTCCGATAGCATTCCGTCAATCCAAAGGTGGTAGCTATCCAGTGTGTTCATTTGCTCGCGTTTGTATTTGCATTAGTACGATCGGTCGTAAGTTTCAGCCCGACACTTGTATATCAGCTCAAGGCTCCGCGCCCATAATCTCCAATGCATAGATATTTGCACCTTATGTCCGATTGAGATGCTAACAGACAGTTCAAGACAGTGTGCCACTCGAGAATGTTCCAGGGGTCATCGTCGTGATGCCAAACAAGCTCAATATGTAGTGCTCGGATATTATGCCTAACGCGAAAGAATGACGATACCCGTTTCGGCAACTTAAAACTTGTTGGGCACAACCACTTACTGCTTGCATAGCACCGTATGACGTCGAATAGCCGTCCTCTTTTATTTCAGGGGACTCTATAAGTCTCTTCACTCCCCAGAATTCCTTCGACACGAATCGGCCGTAGCGAGCCGAAGGAACCGCTCTTGCACCGGGGTTGGATTGTTGTCCGCGGAGGCAATGCACAGACACGTAAGTCGTTGGATCATAGCTTCGTACCCGACTAGATTATAGAGGCGGACATCTTTTCCCTTCGGTTTCTAACACAGAAAGGCAGACCATTTAATTACACCGATAGATGGGTTATGATTGCTGCCGTCTCTACTCCCAATCGTTGTCCATAGCGAGATGAGTTTGTCCGTAACCGGCGCCACAGGAGCACTAAGTCCTAAACGACGCTTAGCTTGCTTGACCTGCTCTCGCCAGTACAACCAATCGCCACCCCGCCTGTCGTCTCATTTGTCCTACACACTGCCGCTGGGGGCAAGGCTGCTTTCTCACAGGATGGTGCGATGAAACCCCCCCAACGCGCTTAGCGCGGCTGTGAAGCTTCAGTGGATGACTCTAGCGGCCGACTTTCGCGCCTATTTGGTTGTAATAACCGAGTAGTTGACCACCTGTGCTACCGTCAGCCAGGTAGACAGTTGCCAGATGCAACGAAGCGCTTCTAATAGCTAACACAACCGGATGACTCGTCTCGACTTACCCTCACTCCCCTATACCAATTCCACTTGCTATGTTTCGGTGTGGACAAACGTTGTGTGACCTATTTGCCCATTATTCGCCAACAGCCAGCAAGAGAGATAACTGCGTCAGCTCAGGCATAAACTCCGCAGGAGAAGTCAACCGTGCTTCCTTCCTTAGGCCCGTACCTATTCGTTACTCATCCTTCAAGTTACGTCACCGCATCGTTTTTTGACGACTCTCCTTATGATGCACCTACCGAAACCAACTCTCGTCCCATCTCAAGGGTCCCAGGGTCTGCCTAGATTCCATGTTCAGGTATCAACATTTCTGCTGACAACTTGGGTCGTTCACGTCCGCACCGTTTCAGCATTCCGCCATCTCGGTTACTATCCTTACAATCGCCTAGCCGCAGTATGGCTGGACCGGGGCGCAGGATCTCAGCTGTTTTTCATACAACGGCCACTGCAGTTCGTTGTTGTTCCTGGCAAATTCCTACCTTTTACTGTCCGGTGTGGCGAAAATAGACCCGTCTGCAATCTTGAATGACAGCATGAAGGATTAAGCATGTGATGACTAGCGTTACCTTTCGAAAGTTATGAACGAATCTGTCATGAACATCTATAAGTTGAAGAGACACCATTGTTGCGTGAGAAGTCGTTCCGAGAACTATATAACTACTTATGGCTCGGATTTCTGTCCCGTCTTCTTCAGCTCGCTTCATCCATCACTACTCACTAACTCCATCAGCTTCATTTACTAGTCAACACATATTTGACCACTGACAGCATCGAAACTTGACAGCAAGATGTTTACTCTCTTACCGTATCTCGAGCACCAAACAGCAACACAACCTATGGATGCTTCTCCGGAGGCCATCACCAGCAATCAACTCTACGGCAAGACTAGCTATCTAAACATGGACCTATCCAAGGCTCGGAAAATGCCAATCGCTTTGCCTAATCCTCCAAGACCACCAACACCGGGACCTCCGCGACCATATCCGCCAGTTCCTCCTCCACACCCAGTTCCAACCCCACCTCCCAGTCCCCAGTACCTTCTTTTCTGCGGCTTCGGCCCGCAGCTATCTATTCTTGTCTCCCGAGCTGAGCCATTCCAATACCCAATCCCCAACCCACCTCCCAGTCCTGGTCCCCGCCGTCCGGGTCCACGGAACCCAAGACCAGGACCGGACGTACCAACACCGCCCCCGAGTCCTCGCAGATCCATCAGCCCCTGGATCTTTTCTACCGCTTCGGACCTCATAGTCTTTGTTCTCGGGTATCTATCCTCCGCCACGTGGGATGCAAGTACAGCCTACGAATATGTAAGAATGGCATCGGAGGATTCCACGTGCTCTGGACGGCACAGCGACAGCCCTGTCGCCAAACTACCAATTATCATGCCAGGACTTACGAAGAGCCCGTGCAAGCAAATTCATAGCGAGATAGCACACGGTCCAGCCGCGTCTCGCGAGCTCTACTAGACGTTCATAACTGGAGTGAGCGAGCTAGTAGTCTCTGTCGTTCTCGCGTGGGATGATGATTGCATTAGCCGGAATACCCTTTGGTCGCGGAGGTCGAGAGCTTCGCAGTCCAATCAGATCATCACGCAGCGTAATTGACATCATATGAATCGCAGGATTTGCATCTGAGTGCGACTGCAGCTGGTAGGGCTGACCAGCGAAGTCCTTCCGATTGGTGGATACCCCTTAATCAGGAATTACCTCTCCCATCCTCCATCCTACCCTATCAAAACTACGCGTCGTCACCTCGCAGGCGCTGACAGATTCTGTTTGGCCAGCTTACACCACCGCGGGTTTGGGGCGAAGTGCAGCGACCTGCATTCGTTTGCATGTGCGTTTCGGTATTATCATTCGTTACAGGGCCTTATTCTCAATTTTCCGCGACTTTCTTTATTCAGACAGGCGTATGATTTCTCATTGGCTGGGCGCGGCGTATTTTCTTTTCCCCCTTTCGGTCAAACAAGGCCGGAACCCACCTCTCACACCGAGAACGACCACTCTCAAAATAGAATAGATGTTGTTCTTTCCTCGCGGAATATTAGACTGGGTTAGATTGGGTCAGGCAACGAGGCATAGAATTCGGAGCCGGATTAGATTTGTTTTCCATAATCATCATACGCCTTTCCTTTCACAGACCGGGTATTCTTCCCCTCTCTCACCTTCTCTTTTATAGACAGATAGATAGACATACACCGGGGCATGGGCGGCGGCGTTTCACATGGACGGCACTGCAAAGGCTTAGTATTCCTTCCTCTCAATAAACATTCGTTTTATTTGTCTAGTTCCGTCGACGGGCTTCAAATCACAGATGCCGACTTGCCATTTAAGTCATCTACCACCACGTGGTTGCTTATGATCACTACTTATAGAGCGGTCTCTTTTCTCTCCCCGCATTCCCGATCACCAATATTTAGTCGGTAACACCATGCTGAGTGATCATTACCCCTATTGTTTCTATTTCCTAAACTAACAGGTGTCGCACTCAACCACAGCAACTTCCCCATCCATCGTCTTCATGACTCACTCGCTTCCAATCATACACACCCCCTCCCCCTCGATAGGTCCCGACCAAGTGGACGGACCCGGTCACGAGATGAGATCGCATGTGCATAGCCCAAGCCCAAAATTCCTAAAGAAAGGACCATGCCGCAGGAGCCGCCCAGATACCACGCTAGCCTCACAAACCCCGACCTAATTTATTTAGTCGTGGGGGCGGGTGAGCCCATGTCAGCCATTCACACACTCGCACTCGCATCCATCTCGGCCATCTCCAGCTCCAGCCCCCGCCAATCTACTCCACTCGCGCAATCCTAGTGTCATCTCGTCATCTCACGTCGACTTGCAAAGAATAGGTAACGAATGTTGCACTTTAGGGGGTGAAAAGGGGGGGTTAGCCCTTCTAGATGGATTCCATGGCAGTGAGAGTATGTCTCTGGTGTGTCTCTGAAAAACTGCCTTGGCGCTGGGGTTTGTGTCAGCATGTGGGATAAAATGTGGATATGATTCACTTTGTTTCCAAATTGGAACTATGTTCACAGATACTCGCTATTCTCTGCGCCGTCCTGCCTTTGTGGGCCAAGGAATGGTTGCCTGGCCAAGAGCTGAAGGGGATGGATGAAGGAGCTTCGGTAAAGTGGTATTCGGTATTGTAGCTCGGACGGAGCTGGAGGTCACAGCCTCGTCGGTGCCATCAGCAAGTTCGGATGTAAGAATAGCGGCACTGCCGCCGGTCCATATAAATCGTATTACCCGTGATGATACTCCTTTTCCCTTTCTTCCGCAAACTACCTCCCGACGGAACGCGATTAGGTCATCAGATGATTAGCAAGCAGACAGATTCGGGGTGTAGTGTCACCTGCCATCTGCATCTACATCAATGACTATCCGCGGTCTTCCAGAGATCCGAATGAGTTATTCGCGGATTCAACCCTAAGACATCACACTTTGTTTAGTATATCGCTTATGAATCAAACCGTCGCAACTCTTATCGTAAGCACGTATATAAGCAACCGCGGCAATTAGACGGCCGACTTGACAATTAATCGTCTAATTTTGGCAATATATAATTCTAATTGGTGATTTTACGCACGATACAAATTGGAAACCATCGAATGGGGTTCCGATGGAGGATATTCTATGGCACTCACGGTGCTTTTTACGTGATGGCCATTCCCATCGTCCGCTTCCGATCGTCCGTTCCTCCTGCTTATTATCTCGTCCGAAGAAGCAAGACAAATCATCTTCTGAAGGGATTACCAGTATTGATATATGGTTGGACCACGTTGTCTTAGTTCATCACAGAATGGGGCTCTATCGACTTACTGCTAGGCTGCTAGAATTGGAACGTTTTCAAGTTGCGCGCCGCGCTACCCGCATTGGTTATATATATGCTTGCGACTGAAACCGTCACAGCTCGTCCATAAGGCGAATTATCGAATAGGATGATGTGTCAAGGCTATTTAGGGAAAATCAAGGAGATTCACTTGGCTTTTTGGAGTTGACTATCTTAACTAGTTATACTTCTAATCGTACCGATGCTTTAGGTACCTTCCACTTCAAGTTTGCTCCAAGAGCGGGAAAGAATGCTATACAGATCCGAGACAATTCAAAATTAGATCTCCAAGTTCAATACAGATCTAATACATTATTCCGGCTTCAAAATAGAAAGTACGCACAAGCGACGTTTCCGGAGACACCGAGATAGGGGCACCTAGGATGGGGGGATGACTAGAAGCTAGAGACCAGGCCGCGAAGCCGGAGGCCATCCGGGATCCCCAATCCTACAGAAGATCATTGTGCATACCAATATTCCTCTGGGCTTTTGAACGTAACATAACCATCCTGGCCAAAATAAAGCACCATTACTCACCTAGCTAGAAATGATTTTCTTGGATTCTGGGTTGACAGGAATTGTTAGCGTTGCAACGTGACAGTATTAGTTTAAATATGGTCCCGGTTGGCAATAATACTATTGTTCGTTAGGATGCATACGAAAGATGGCCGCAATAACTATCCACTTCATACTAATACTGCTACGTAATATAACGTGCAATCGAACTAAAGGGGGAAATTGACTTTTCTTTCTTCACGAGCATCATGTCGATCTTCATAGTTGATGTTCGTTCCACGGAGTAGAATTGTAGCAATACAGTATCACTACGCCGTCAAAGTAAACTGCTATCAAGCCAGATACTTAATTATTCATATCTTCTCGTGTATACTTTTACAATTGGTGTTGTAGTATTAATGTTCGAAGGTCGTTTGAAAAGAGCCCAGTTAGGTATTTCCATATACGCCTTTCCAAGGAACTCCAACATAGTACCATATATCTCTGTACCACTGAAAGTAAAATGTCGTTGAGTTGGCCAGTTGACCATATCTAGTTACTTCTGCACGAGTTGGGTTGATGCCATTAAACCCTTTGCCTTCTTTGTCCTGGAAACTGTAATAGAGCACCAAAGGTACCTATTTCCAACGGGCAACTTCGGAGATGCTAAAATCTAACCTCTTCTTCATATTTTTGAGGCCCTAGTCTGAAGCCAAACTCCGTGCCTCCTTTCTTGCCACCGCGAAGCTTGAAAACACATATCCTGTCATTCAGTCGAGCATGGCATCACGTTCCCTAGGCATCATTACTGTCACGGAACAACTCTATAACTCTAATTATACCATAAAACTACCTACTAAACCAAAAGTAGAACATTGTCAAGGTTGGGACCTTGGCCACTCGAAGTTGCTTATATATGGACCCTTAATAATAACAAACTATGAAACTCTTTATTGACATTGAATCAAGCGCGATAGATCTTAATTAGTACTAGAAAGCTTAGGGTTGCGAAGGTGACTCATATCAGCGATCTCTTCGTGTATCCCTCTGTCTTCTGCCATCTAGGTGCAGGTCTCAGTCCATATACTCAACTAGGGTTCCTGCATTCAAGTGGTTACAGTTTTAAACTTAACTTCTCTCGTAGAAAGTTTAGGTTGCATATATGTAACCACCTTGATGAGTTCTGCAAAAGGTCTCTTTGTCATCTTAGAGTAGTTAGTCCCGGTTCATAGACTAAGGCTAAGCTATACGTTATTAATAATAGATAGTCTCAGAGAAAGGACTATCGCAGGGCGTATAGACAAAGAAGAATGTTCCTGTATATAGTTAGATGGCACCCAAGAAAGGGTCTTAGAAGACCTTCGCGCAACAACAATAGTCATCACCCGCCCCTAGCATAAAGCTCTTGACAGATAGTGACTCCCTTTCCTCCTCCCTCTAACTAAATTTCGTCCGGTATCTAGCTTCATTATGGGGGACCGGACAGGGCGCCGTGTTTTCCAGACCCTACAGTCGTACCTTGTCAGGTGACTATATAATCAACCCGTAGGGTGGTTATATTTCCTAGGATCTGGCTAAATATATAGGTGCCAGGTCCCCCTAGGGGACCTAGAAGGTTGAAGTATCAATCGAATAATCTATTGAGCCCTATACTACACTTCTTTCCCGCCGTAGGCTAGCCCTCTATTCACTCTATGACCAAACCACCTAACATACCTACTTAAATAACGAACAGCTAGCATTCTTAACACAATTGAATACTTTACACCGCACCGGCTCGTAGTACGTTCTAGTTGCTGTTACAAAAGAAAATTTTGCTATTGCTACTCTTTCTGGTCAGTTCTATTTACAAAGCACATCCCTTATTGGGCCTCCTGGCATATTAATCGTGATGACTTTAGTGTAGCTGCAGGTAGAGGAGATCATAATTAAGGATCCTTACAAGCTAGGAGGCCCTTTGAGGGGCTCTGTCCTTAAGGACATGTCCTCGCCTAGGAACTTCACAAAACTTCATGGGGCACAGAATATTGTAGGCAATCAGACCTCCACCTCCGGCTACAAAAATGGCTAGATGTAGTGTCTTTAAGTTGAGGTATTGCGGTGTAACGGTTCTAACTCTACGACGCGTACAAGATAGTCAAGCTACCCATTTTGAACACTACTATACTTTTGGTGGTGTTATAGTATTGCGTAGTGCTTTAGTTTGCTTTCGTGACACTAGGTAATTAGTTTGATAACCTTTGAATACTATTAGCGCGGAGAATTTACGAGCGAACTTGAATTTTAAAGGCCTAGAGTCTCCAAGACCAAGGAGTTGATTTAATATATGGATGGTTACTGTCACAAGGCCTATACATAGGGGTAGGTAATAGTATACGTTGTTGCGCAAGGGTCCTCAAAACACCTCCCTACGTACTACTACTATATACGAACAGTCTCTTTGTTCCAAGGCTCAAGACTGTGACAGTTACTTATAGCAGATTTGTTGGGGCATTGGCCGAAGATGCCCATGAGCCATCCAGGTGGTGCTACTTAGTCTACGCATATTGATCAAGAGAAAAAGGCATGTGAACGGGCGTGGGTTAAAGTGGGGTGCTCTTCTGAAACCTGACGACGTTCTCGCGTCTAGTTTCTTTCTAGCTTGCCACGTGTGGGTGTGTTGAGATCGGGGGATCTAAGATAGCCGCGTGAGTGTCATAAGCCGCCCTAGTCTGCTTGTCGTCTTAGATTGGGTAAAATTTTTACAGTTTACGAAGCGGCGCGATGGTAGGACTACTTTAACCCCTCTCCACCGTATAAGATTGAGATATCGACACCGCCAAGGTCCTGTTGGTATATGATAGTACGATAGTGCATAGTGAAGCTGACTCGTGAAGGAAATAAGAAAAAGGTTGTAGACTACTTAGTAGGGAATAAGCATAGTGGCGTTGGACAACTTCCGACGTGCATCCCGAGAATGCACTTCTTGTCGAGCTGAGTACGAGGCATATGTATGTGTCAGGCCGTTGGCTTCGGAGTTGGTCTTACTTGCATCACCCTCCTAAGAATTATCCGGATCCTGGCCAGGCGCTGATGCCCGGGTTTATGCTGTAATCTGTAATCTCGATCCCTTCAATACTCGAAGCCAACTATGGAGATAGCAGTCCTACACGAACGAATTGAACCAGGTAAGGAGACGGCAAGTATATGTAGTGACCACCCATAATGCAAACAGGTGGAGGAGATGTCTCAAATAAGTACGTGGTAGCGGTGGTTGGGTTTGAGACAGGCGAACCAGAATCGGTGCCAAGTACGGTCAGCGTGAACTCAGGGACGCAATCTGCTATCTATCGCGCTGTCTGACTGGAGAGATTGGTAAGCTGCAGATGAGTGCACGAACCTAATGTGTTGTACGCAGGGATGCAGCTCGTATTGGGGCCATGTACAGATACAAAACCCCCCCAATGCTACCCTTCGTGCGTGGGATGCATGCCTGGCATGCCTGACACTTCGTTACTGTGACAATGCCCCTCTTTAGGTAGTTATGTAAGTACTGTACAATGAAAGATTAAATCCCACCTCACGCTTTTGACGCTCGCTTGGACAAAATGTTGGCAGATGGAGGTGTTGTGTTCATATAATAGGGGCAACCGGCGCAAAACTCACCACACCCACATACCTATCTAATTATCTATCTATTGTGTATAGATAGATGCGCAGAATGATATCCTCGGTATTCTTTTGCCTTTTGTTTTTTTTTCCCGCAAGAACGTGATAAGAGTTGCAGCACCTAGTACAGATAGAGGCGCTTGGATACGATACTGGTAGCTATCTTCGGGTTCGGGATCGACGTAGCGCATTCTGGCCTGATCTGATTGGATTCGAGGAGAGCCATTGAGTGCTGATCTCCTTCGGGTTCTCCACTCTATAATCCTCCGATCAGCACAGGTACAGTACCACTGCCTTGTGTTCTGACTACTCAGTCTACATGTTTGTTTGTTGCTTCTCGTTCTCTCTCCTCACATCCGCAACATCCGTGGAGAGCCTTATCTTTTCGCTCGCGATGACTGCAGCATTCGGGGTGTCTTATGCCATCGAGAGAAAATCCTCGATTTGCTGTCTGGAGCTCGGATGAAGGAGTTCTCGCGGACCTGGCAAGGTCTCAGCCACCTTCAGGTCACAGTGGCACAACGTAGTAATGGGAGACAGTACCGAAATGGATGGTGGGTAGCCAGGGGAAAACGGCGAGGGAAAAAGGCACCTGAGACAGAGGCTCGGATGTAGCTAACTAATCTAAGGATGCAGTAACTAGTTAGACGACGTCGCACCTTGGCCATAATTATCCTATCTTAGATACAGTAGTATGCCTAGTATCTATCTGCTATGTTGTCGATAGCCTGTGTGGGTTGATAGGCACTCACTTCTATTTCCTGTTTATGTCGAATTCATCGGCCCAGCTGTCGCGTATCGGTTGCGATATTGATCTAGCCATAGACTTAGACTTGGGCATTTATTTTCGTCATCCATTCTGTCGGGGAGAGCGTCGTGGCTTGCTCGCTCGCTCGCTATCTCGACCCAGCTCTAGCTGCTGCCACTAGGGCTTCAGCTCACCGTCTGCCTCCCTAACTTAGAACTATTGACTGAGTGCAGAGGGCTGGATTGGCCTCGACGGGGCGTATCTCCCTACGCACGGCAACAAACTAGTTACTGTAGGTATGCCGGCCAGGTTACGGCGTGTCCATCGCTAGTCAGTTAGCCACTGCGTTGTTGCGTCTCGCCAAGCTCGACGGCGAGCCTTAGCTTAAGCCCGCCCGATACGAGGTACAGTACAGCACTATCAGTAGCACCATGTAGCACTTACAGGCTAGTACGTGCCGATCCGGCGCTATGATCCGGTAGACAGATGAATCTATACTTTATACTTACCTAGCGTATCTAGTGCCTGTTGTACCTGTCAGCGCTTGAGCCGGTGGCTTGGTACTGTAGATACGTACATACCTATCGCTCTCCACGATACACACCTATGTACTAGGAAATGTGCGTAGGCAGTATCTGCGGACTTTTGTTGCCTCTTACTTTTACTAGGTACTCAGTGATTCCTCGGTGATCGCAGATAGATTGTCAGGGTGCATGAACAGAGAGTTCTCCCGGGAATACCATAATTAGGAGATGACGATTTGGTCTCTTGGATCTTCCTTTAGTACCTACATGTGATATGTATCCTTCACTCACGCATTGTCCCTCTACATCTACCTACAGAACATTTTAGGTAGGTACTAAGGAACCTACTGTACGCAAAAAGCCAGGGCGACGGTAACTTCACACCCGCGATAACTAGCTAAAGGAGCGTAGGTAGTGCGAATGAGACAACCTAAATCCCTGTGCAGTGGGAAAGGCATTTATTTCACCACTGTTGCCTTCTTTGGCTAGCTGTAAAATTCATATCAATATTCGGCTGTGGCACCCATGTCATAGCCCCCTAACCTGGTCTAGAGTGGTCCAGGGGGTCCAGCTTCTGGGAAAAAAATCATTAATCGCCGTAATCCCTGCAAGTCAAGCCAGAGCTGTGCTCGTGGACCAAAAGCGAAGCCAGGCCGTTACGACCTAGACTTACAGCCTTTGGAGCCCTTCTTGCGTCTGCAACTTTATTTGAGGACTACTTGCTGTCTTCTTGCTGCCACAGAATCAACATATCCTAGCTCTTTCTCTTTCGACAATCCATAGAGTTCAACGTTTTCGATTTACCTGCTTGTTAATCTTCTTAGCTAATCTCACTAAACGCTCTCTTCACACACCTCTCACCTCATCTACCTAGTTCACATACTACTTGGAATCTTCTATTGCCGAAAACTACACTTAGATTAGACGGATCATCGTACTGTCCTAGAAAGATACCGAGACTGGGTGCCATGGAGCAAGATCAGGGCGGCAGCCGTCAGCCGGCGGGAAGCTTTTCTTTTGTATCTAACAACGGAACGCCTCTGCGGCCGGGAACACCTAATACGGACCGAAATCCCTTCGGGGACGACCGCATTGAACCGCAGGGATCTCAGGTTGCAGGCGGTCTCAACCCTTTCGCATCTCCCTCCGTGTCGCGTCCTGCGTCGAGCTTCGGCAGTTCAAGCGCACTTGGCGGAGCGCCGCGAGGACAACGCTATTTCCATTCCCGAAGGGTGAAGAAAGACGAGGTCGAGAAACCATGGCTGGAGAAAGTGGACCCGAAGGAGAAATGGGTTACTATCCTGCCCATTCTTGGTATACTCGTAGGACTGGGGATTTCGGGTTTCCTCATCTGGGATGGCATTCACAGCGTCGTCCAGCACAAGTACTGCATGGTTCTTGAGGACAGCTTCGATGCGTTCAACACCGACGTATGGACTAAAGAAGTGCAGGTTGGCGGCTTTGGGTAAGTGGCATCGTCAAACCGCCAACAAAAATGGGTGTTGATCTAACTCGACTCTTAGCAACGGCGAGTTTGAACAGACTACCAATACTGATGAAAACGTTTATATCCAAGACGGACGTCTGTTCATCAAGCCTACTCTCCAAGACGCTGATTTGATCAACAAGGATAATGTTATTAATCTCCTAAAGGACGGGTCTTGTACCTCAACTAAATATTCCGACTGTGTTGCCGCAACCAATACGACTACTGGTAATGCCACTATCGTCCCACCAACTCGCTCGGGTCGCATCAACACCAAGAAAGGTGCCACTATCAAGTACGGACGCGTTGAGGTCGTCGCGAAAATGCCACAGGGTGATTGGCTCTGGCCCGCCATCTGGATGTTGCCTGTCGAGGAAACGTACGGACCCTGGCCGGCTAGCGGAGAAATCGACATCCTAGAGAGTCGTGGGAATAACCGCACATATGCGCAAGGAGGCAATAACATTGCATCATCAACTCTGCACTGGGGACCAGATACCGATAACGTAAGTCACGCATGCTGTTGTATAATACTAAGTGATTTATATGCTGACAGCTCCTAGGATGCGTGGTGGCGAACAAACGTCAAGCGTGAGGCTTCGCATACTACTTACTCGGCTGGCTTCAACACTTTCGGACTCGAGTGGTCTCAGAAGTATCTTTTCACCTATATCAACTCTCGCCTGTTGCAAGTTTTGTATACGAACTTTAATGAGCCCCTCTGGGACCGTGGTAACTTCCCTGCTGCCAACAGCAACGGCACACGGCTCGTGGACCCTTGGTCACAGACCGGACGAGACAATACGCCTTTTGACCAGAAGTTCTATCTCATCCTCAATGTCGCAGTTGGCGGTACCAACGGCTGGTTTGAGGATTCGAAGAGCGGTAAGCCTTGGCTCGATGCTAGCCCCAACGCGAAGAAGGACTTTTGGAATGCACAGGATACTTGGCTACCCACATGGAAGAGCCCAGCGATGGAAGTCAAGAAGGTTTCTATGTGGCAACAATGCGATGGCAATGAGGAGCTGTAGGGGGTGTTGGGTACGTATGGCCGGTCACGTTTGAACGGGCTTTCCAGGATCACATGGGCGTTTCTTTTATTCAGGGTCTCACACGGGAGTAATGGGCTTGAGACAAATAGACGGGTTTGCTAAGGAGTCTGGATATCACATAAACTTTAGTACATAATGGCAGTACCTGCTTTCGCAGGCTCATTTCTAAAACATGTTTCTGCGCAGCGATTCAGATAGATCGTGGCAGTTTGCAAAATGCAATACATAATGACGTTGATACCCCTACAATCCCTCCCCAGACTGTTAGTCTGCTTTCTATGAACAAGCTGTGTCGGGTTTGACTATCCATGAGCACGTTTCTGTTACGCCCTAACCGTAACCCCGTTGCGGTGCTACTGCCTATTTCGTCGTGACGAGTTGACAACAAGCCACGAATTTCAAGATGTAAAGGGGTCTGGAACACTGAAGCTAAAGGCCCCAGTTGAGGCTGATGAATCAACATTGGTACGGGCGACACCGGCTACCGGTTTCCCATCAGCCCAGCTGTGCGTAGTGTAAAATTAGAAGATGCGGCTGAGATAATGGTCTCGAACGTGGCAGCTGCTTAGCACGGATCGCATCATCTATCATACGTCACTCCGAGTAGCCCAGTAGGTGCCCAGTAGGATTCAAAGCGCGTCTTTATTTTACCTAGTGTAGAATGTGTGACTATCGTCGAAGGACTAGTTAAGAGGCTTGATAAGCTTAGGCCTACGGTATATAGGGACGAATAGCGTCGAAGCTACTCTCACCCGTCAGCAGAAATGGTATGATGGCATCGAAATCTAATAAGCCCCCCCTGACTATAACGACTCAAACCCACGTGCATACTACCTACCTACAACAACAAGCAGCCGCAAGTGGCTTTTCATGGCATCTTGTCAATAACGGTTTTTCGAGTGGTAGCGACATTCAGGTACAGCAATATTACAACTTAGCGTTCCCTAGCCAGGCATGTGTTATTGTGTTAGTTGTTATAATCGTTATAAGTGAGGTATATTACTACCAGCCATGGGTTTTCCTCACTGGGTGGTAACATTATACCCGGTATCGATTACCTATAGTGATGTTGATATGGCTGACTGCGTCATTCGTGTTGCGCTTGTTGTGACTATGTATGTAAGTCTGACCGTGATGATGGCACCTTTGACTTAACCCATATATTGCTGGGGTGACCATAATGCTGGCAATCAAGGGTATAAGTCACTGAACGGGACCCATTTCGACCCTGGACAACAAGGACATGGTAAATGTCCTAATGCTTCATATTTCCTGGAGATTTCCGTTCCCACTGTTGGCAATGTTTGAGAGACTAGGGTCTTCTCGATTCATGGTACCGGGTCTCGATCAGCACGTTCTGGTTGTCCTGGCTTTGCTGCACAGAAGAAAATCTGACCATAATAGCGCAACGCCTCTACACTAATATAGAAATCGACTTACACGTACGTATGTCGCGTCGTGCTAGCTAGTAGCCGCTGTCAATAGCTTCATCGGTGCTCCGAGCCCTTACCAGAGCTGTACAAATTGGGCTTCCAGATCGAACGGGATTGCCTTAGAAAGCCGAACGGGCTAGTTATGGCGATATTGGGTTTTTTTTCGGCCCCTAACTCAGAAGTTCCTAGCTTAACTGTGGTAGTGCAGTACATACACTACTGCCCAGCTCAGCTCAGCTCCACACTGGCAATCTAGCGTACCTCACCAAGCACAATAATGGGTTTTGTAGCGCCCGCGTTACCTATCTGTTTTCTAACTGCTGCTGGCGCTTCCTCTCCGATGTGGCGCCAAGATAGCAGTGTAGCCTAGACCAGCCGGGCCTGAAGGACACCAGACCAGGCGCGCTTCCTCGCTAAAGCAGGAGGTTCCAACCACCTAAGAATAAACAGAATATGGTAGTACTGAGGATGGTCATTCTACCACACTGCGCATATTCGCGAGCCCTCAACCGAGAGACGAGAACTATCACGGGCTGTCCCGTCGCACGCTTCAATCTTGGACCGGGGCTTGGACCCTGTCGGGAAATTTAAGAGAATCGATATAGTGACAGAAACTTGGAAAAACTCGCTAACAGACGAGTTATTGAATGAGCGAGACATCGCTTATAACATATCACATCAATTAATTGAAGCCGGACTACCCCGGTCGTCCGACCTCAGCACACGGGACCTTTTGTTGCTTTGTGAGGTCTCACTCTATGCTCTTGTAGCTAGGCGCGAGCCGCCTCATGATCTACCTGAATTATGTCTCTTTGAGGGTCTTGGGATCAAACGTACTACCTACGGAGGGTAGGAATTACACCGCCGTTGATAGACATTGCAAGACCTAACTACTACTCAGCGCCTAGTGAGTAGTGCCACGAGGCAGCCTACCGATCGCCATATTTTCTTCTGCCGGGTACCATAGTTATCTCGTAGAGAGAGATAGGGAGGCCATTTTATTATTAGACCTACCTATCTGCTGCCGCTGAGACAGTTTTACCCCCACGCGTCTAGCACGCATTTCCGGGTATCCTACGACTATCTGTCTGTCGTGGCTCTCCTCCAATCCTATTCCACACAAGGAGACAGTGGGTAAGAGGCGTTTAGCAGTTATCTCTGCAAGACAGAATACGAGGAAGCTGGGTGAGGAGGAATGAGTCCGAGTGCCTATTCTAAGCTGCCAGCTCCTGAATCCCGAACCTGGAATAATATAGGTGTCTGTGAGCTTGGTATCGTTCCATTCAACTATGTATATAGTGTATCTATTATACCGCAGTGACCTTCCGAACGACAGAATGAGGTAGGTAGATAAAATAAAAATGGGCTGGGTGGGTTCCCTTCACTGAGTAACACCTCACCTCCCCTTAGATACCGTTCATATGCTCATATAGGATGTTCCGTCTACTCGCTCGCCGACCACTGGGTTCGACTCTTCGTGACTACAGTAACTATAGGTACCATAATATGTATATGCAGCAGCCCTGCCAGTATTGTGGTGGCTTACAATTCAGCTGAGGGAACTATATGTCCCAATGTATGCGGAATACCCTACAGACTGACGAGATTTGTGCCGCGGTCGCACAAAAGCATCGGGATGGCGTACTGACTAAGGGAAATACGCACACACTGGGTAACAAGACACAAGTTGGCCACGTCCTGAAGACAGATAACTAGGTATTGGTACTGCGATACTAGAGCGGTAGACTCCCAGCTGGATGGAAACCAGTCGAGATAGTTACCGAGAGCATGAGTGAAAAGTTTATACTTCTTCTAGTTAGATCAAATCGGAACTCTGCGTTTTTCTTTTCACTAGTTTAAACTATCCACCCCTGAACCCCTGTCTTCCGAGTTTGCATTCTCCTCAATCCCGGTCCTTGCCCCTGTCAGCGATCTAGGTACTGTACTTTCGAGACCTTGCGCCCATCCTCGGCACCATTTTGACCCTTGCTTATACGACCGTACACTACACTCCATGTAGCTTAGGCATACTGTACAGGTTTTCATCAAAAAAATAATTCATTGGACGCTACTGTATGGACGGGCACGTAGCCTTCGCGCTGGGACTCGATACCGTACATAGACCACATAATAATAGTCTGATCCAGAGAGTCTCGCCTTAAACATATGCAGGTAGTATTTACCTAGGCTCACTCGCCTCAAGCCACTTAAGAGGTCTCCATCTATCAGGTAGCTACTAATTCTTACCGCTCGCTTAAGGCCAGCCACCGCGAGCAGTTGTGACTACTCGTACGCTTTTTCCGCTGTTGTCCCTGAGACCTAGAACCGCCTTATCAAGCGTTGCATTTGGTCCAGCGGCCCAGCTGAGGCGCCATCCCATTGCCTAGGCCTTACTAGCAACAGTCGTATTGTGTGAGCTCGACGGTCTTAAGCTGCCTCCTACCTGGTACTACACACCTCAGATCCAACCCTCACCGGTCTGCTTTTCTTCTTTCCCTTTTTGAAGGTTAAGATCACTCTTACTCTTCCACCCTCCTCATCCGATCAACTTTAGACTTCCCCGGCGCGGTGCTTGTTGTACCGTAGTCGAACTCTCGCTTATAGGGCCTCGCATTATTCGCGATCCCAACGTCGCCCACCTAGTCCTTCGTTGTCCCGTTTGTAAGTAAACTTACCTCGCGCCTACGTGGCTAGTCTTGCTCATGCCGTAGCCCAGAACCTTGATATCATTATATCACACTAATGTCGACCTCTCTTTAACTTCTACACCAATCCATATTTCTTATCATCTCCCAGACTTCTGAGGGTGTCCCGGATCTTGTCTATCAGTGACCGCAACGCCCTCGACGCCGGGCAGGTTGCCCTCATCTTTCCTATTCGCATCAACGACATATCGTAGATTAATACATCATAATCATGGGGTTTTCTAGCTACTTCAAGGCTAAGAAGCCTGAGCCGAAGAAACCGGCGCCCAAGCCTCAGCCGACAGGCGATGCTATATTCTCAGAGAAACGTTCGTCCAACCCTACGGGCCAGAATGGCTTCGAACTCCAAGTCCCGTCGCCCAACTTCGGCTCCTCGAGGAACTCGCTCTCGGGTGGAAGTAGCATGTTCCTCGATGATATCAAACATGAGGTCATGGTCAACTACTTGTATCAGCAACAGTGCTCGCATCTGTGGGTAGCCGATGGTTCGGGAGAGGTGGAAGGTGTTCTGCTCCGCAAGTCGCGAGGAAGCTATATGGCATGCCCTCCCAGACTGGCTAATTCGGCCTTTGCTATGGCCTGTGCTACGCTCAACGTCCAGGTATGTTGTAATTCTTTTTCAGATAGACGTGTCCTTAACCAACTAACTTTCCCTGTAGTGCGCCATGACGGTCAACTCTCGCGTCATCAAAACCTTCTTGAACTGGTCGCCGGATGCTGTTGATGTGCCTTTGATGAACGGCCTGCGTGTTCAGATTCTACCGACTATCGATGACCTGCCTAGGGCACGAAAGCATCAGTTCGCTGCCTTTGTGGCATCAGAGGCCCTCCTTGTAGTATGGGATGATGACGCGCTCCATCTGGTTCAGCGAGCCCAGGCCATCGAGTCGGAGCTGATGGAGCTAGTTTGGCAGACCGGCGAGGAAGAGGAGGAGGAAACGGAGAAGAAGCAGAACATCACGTTCGGCGAAGTCGAGATCGATGAAGAGAGTGGCCAGATTATACCTGAGAAACGCCCTGTTCACATGCAGAACACTTACCTCGTATCCATCGTCCTGGTCCTCATCACCACCACTCTGGGCGCAGCCGCACGCCAGCTCGCCATCGAAGTGTCCACGGACGGCAGTTATACCCGCCTAGCTTTGGTTGCCTTGGCACCCGTTCAGATTTTCTTCACCTTGTTCTTCGCTCAAGTCATCGTCGGTTGTCTTGCCCAGATCTTCGGTCCTATTCGACAGCTTACTGTCAACTCCAAGTTTTATTCGGCCAAGCCGCCGCCGAGGCTACAGTCGACTATTCTACCACACATTACCGTGCAGTGCCCCGTCTACAAGGAGGGTCTCGGCGCAGTCATTGTTCCTACGGTCCGATCCTTAAAGCAGGCTATCAGCACCTACGAATTGCAGGGTGGCTCAGCTAATGTGTTCATCAACGACGATGGTCTCCAGTTGATCCCCGAAGAAGAGCGACGCGCTCGTATTGAGTTCTACGCTGACCATTCTATCGGTTGGGTTGCCCGCCCTAAGCACGGAGAGAACGGATTCCTACGTCGTGGCAAATTCAAGAAGGCTTCTAACATGAACTTCGCCCTTATGATTTCTTGCAAGGTAGAGGAGAAGCTCACGGCCTACAATCGTGGACCTGAGTGGTCTCAGGCAGATGAGGCTTTGGCTTACGAGAAGGCACTCAAGGAGGTCCTCGAGGAGGACGGAAGAGCATGGGCAGATGGCAACATTCGTGTCGGTGACTACATTCTCATCAGTAAGTGACCTATCGCACATCTCGAGGAATACATGTGGAACACATGCTAACATTTCTGCTAGTTGATTCTGATACCCGTGTGCCTGCTGACTGCCTTCTGGATGCCGTTTCCGAAATGGAGCAGTCCCCTGACGTGGGCATTATGCAATTCTCGTCCGGTGTCATGCAGGTCGTTCACACGTACTTTGAGAACGGCATTACCTTCTTCACCAACCTCATCTACACAGCTATCCGATATACAGTCTCTAACGGCGACGTCGCTCCCTTCGTTGGTCATAACGCGATTCTTCGGTGGAGCGCCATTCAGCAGGTTTCGTACGAGGATGAGGATGGTTACGAAAAGTTCTGGTCTGAGTCTCACGTGTCTGAGGATTTCGACATGTCTCTGCGTCTACAGTGTAACGGATATATCATTCGCCTGGCTGCGTGGGCTGGCGACGGCTTCAAGGAGGGTGTGTCGCTGACTGTCTATGACGAATTGGCTCGATGGGAGAAGTACGCCTACGGTTGCAACGAACTGCTGTTCCATCCTATCCGCATGTGGCTATGGAAGGGCCCGTTCACGCCCCTATTCCGCCGCTTCCTGTTCTCCAATATCCGTTTCACCTCTAAGATCACCGTCATTTCCTACATCGGCACCTACTACGCCATCGGCGCGGCCTGGATCCTCACATCCGTCAACTATTTTGCCATTGGCTGGTTCAACGGATATCTGGACAAATACTATATCGACTCGTGGCAGGTCTGGTTCTCCATCATCATCGTCTTCAACGGTCTTGGAAACGTCGCCCTTGCTATCATGCGGTACCGTGTGGGCGAGAGGGGCTTGTTGTACGCTCTCTACGAAAACTTCAAGTGGACGTTCCTCCTCGCCATCTTCCTAGGTGGTCTTTCTCTCCACGTCAGCCAGGCAATTCTCGCGCACATGTTCGAGATCAATATGACCTGGGGTGCCACGTCCAAGGAAGCTGAGTTCTCGAACTTCTTCATTGAAGTGCCCAAGGTTCTCAAGAGCGTAAGTCAATCTCACAATCCTGGTTACGTTTACATGATGAAAGAAGGCTGCTAACCTATGATTTCCTTCTAGTTCAAATGGTCGATTGCATTCTCGCTGTTTTTTATCGCCGCTATCGTCATCCTAGCTGTTGCGCCTTTCGTACCTATCGACTGGCGTATCAAGGACTTTGTGGCCATCCTCCCTATGGCGACCGTGGCGACGAGCCATCTGTTGCTCCCTATTGCCCTCAACCCCGCCCTTATGACCTTCTCCTGGTAAACTGGTGCTCGTTCACTTAAGCTTAATAGCAATAATAAACACTATCCATCTCGCTTCCTTATACTACCACATCTGGGTACCTATACACGAAGTACATATAAAATCTCGCAACCTACACTATATCATATCAACAATTTTGCAGGAGTTCGGTTTCTATTCTGTGGCATTTTAAGGTCTCGTATAATTTGCACGGCCTGTTGGGTTACGATAGACTTGGGACGGAGTTTGGAGAAAGAAATGACGGCACACACCTAGAGGAGCGAGGTTCGCTGCATCTTGGCATGGCGACTTTGGTTCTCATCGTTGGTCTTACCGAGGAAGGTTTTGGCTAAGTCGAGATGGAGTGAATGGATAGTAGGGAAGAACTTCACTGCACTATACAGTGTCATATCCGCACAGCATATGCATCATGTTAGACGATGATATATACCCAGACTCTACCTAGGTAGCTTAGATATGTAATGATGAATTACTTACTCTTGCGGGTACTTGAAATATTGTGCGTGAAATAGCTAGACTAGTGATCGAGGGGATGAAGAGTCTGCCACCTAGTAATCTCTCTTGGAAATCAACTGTCTGGCCGGTTGAAGTTCAATACCTCGTGTCTACCTCCTATCGTGTAGTTATAGCCAACTACCTAGGCTTTATAGACACATGTGCTTGTATAGAGGTACCTAGGTACCAAGTAAGAAGGATATAAGTCATCAGGACGAGGCGATCTTCCAACACGTTCCCCTCCCACCTCGAAGTGGCGCAGCCGGTAAAGTAGTGGAAGGAATAACACTCGTGTCAGAGGCAGGGCCATAGGCAGCGAGAGTTTTCCGGTCGAAGCGAGCCTTGAGCCCTCGATTCTTTTTGCCTTTTTTTCCTCTTCCTTTTTCTCCGATTTTACCCTAAGTGCTAAGTTGAAGAAGTCTAACAAGTATGCTACCAGGTTTCTTCTCCTTCTTTTAGATATGCTAAATACTTCATATGGCAGGTATGCCACTACTGGTAGACATTTAGTTGGTGGCTAATTTGGAGTGGATTCCCAGAAGTAGCCTCCTAGTTAGTTAATACTTCTTAACGTTGTGTACTAGTTATCCTGTATAGCTTACGTAGGTAGTATTTATTTTAGTTAATACGCATTCACGTGCTCGATTGACAAATGAGCAACGGCCTGTTTATTATCCATATCCATATCTAGAGAGGGATGGATGGATGAATGGATTACTGTAACCTTACCTATTTGCTATCTGCTGTATGTACGCACAAAGATGCCAATGACCAATCACCCATGATTTCGCTGTGCTCCAAGCGCAGATCCCCCCTCTCCGTGGTACGTGTCTCTGCGTGTACGCCTATGGGAGCCTATGAGGGCCCATGGCAAACGGTAAAGCGGCACACAGGCGGTTCCCATATGATGACGATGATTGGGTCCCCTAATTAGACACTTACCCCAGATAGGAAGAATGCTACCCCAAGTCAGGCCCAAGTGCCCGCCGCAAGGGCTTCCCCAAGCCCCCTTTCTAACCCTTTTTGAGTCTCGAATTGGACTGGAGCGTACCTGCAGTAGCGCGCCACTTTCGCCCTTCATCCTCTCGTTTCTTTCTCCTCCGTCACACAAGTCACATCGTCGCTCTCCTTCCTGCGTCGACAGCTTGTTTCGAGTTGGACTAGGGTGGCATCGTTCGTGTGTTTCGTGCTCTTATCCTCTCATTTACCTTGACTATTATCGTCTGCCTAGCACGTACCGAACTAACTCTCGTCATTCCCTCCCTCATACCGTGATCCGGTACCAAACACCACAATCGCTTTGTTCGATTGACTCGAACAACGCCACCACTCCTTCGACGGTTGTGCTAGAACCCCAGAACCCTAGAGACACAAAGACCTGTCACAGTCGATTCCGTACGACTGTCGCTACCACCAAGGCCACATACACTCATTAAACAATCTCGTCACTCTTTAGTTGTCGCAACAGTATCGTGTCCTTGACGGACCATCTGCTTGACGTCCCCCCCCCCCCCCAAACCACCACTCTAGCTAATCGCTCGAGTATCGCCAAACATCATTCATTTTGAAGAGAAATCATCTCTCGATACCCCTCCGCGCCCCACGCCTGTCTGCACAGAAGAAGAATTCTTCCAGTCGATATCTCAACCTGTTTGACCTCGATAGTTCCGAAGTCGGATTATGCAACTTCGAGTATCCATAATCACCGGATATACCCCTTGATTTAGTAGAACATCTACACCTTGTAGTAGCCGACAGACTCGGTGACCAGCATCATCAATGTTGTCGTCATATACAAGATCCGGCCCGGCGCTCGCGCTGTTGGCCTCGGCCCTCTTCTCTTCCGCTTTTGCCCAGTTGACCACCAACTGCAATCCCACCAAAAAGACTTGCCCGGCCGATCCCGCTCTCGGAACCGCCCATACCTTCTACTTCAACAGCACACCGCCCGACGATACCTTCACCTCGGAGTCGAGCGGAATCGAGTTCGACGAGAAGAAGGGCGCCATATTTACCATTAGCGAGGAAGGGACTTCGGCCACTCTCGCGTCCAACTTCTACTTCTTCTTTGGCCGGACCGAAGTTTTGATGAAGGCTGCCCAAGGTCAAGGCATCATCAGCTCGATCGTATGGGGGTCCGACACTCTCGACGAAGTGGATTGGGAATTCAAGGGCGGCAACGAGTCTTTTGCCTTTTCCAACTATTTCGGGAAAGGAAATACCAATGTCACGGGGACAGGAGGAGACCACCCCGTCTCTGGTAGCATCTACGACTTGCACAACTACACAACCGTGTGGACCAAGGACAAGCTCGAATGGCACCTGGATGGTTCGCTGGTCCGCACTCTTCTTGCCGTAGATGCAAACAACACCCGTGACTTCCCGCAAACCCCCATGACGCTCAGACTTGGTAGCTGGGTCGGTGGCGATACTAAGACTCAGGCCGTCGGAACTGTAGAATGGGCTGGTGGCCCAACTGATTACTCCAAGGGCCCTTTTTACATGTATGTGCAAAGCGCGCGAGTCGAAGATTACTCGTCCGGCAAGGAATACACGTACACTGATACGTCGGGTACGTGGGAGAGCATTAAAGTTACAGCGTAAGTTGCTTCTTGTGGTGTTTTTGCCGTCTTCTGCATATCTAACCGGACGATAGGGGTAACTCGACTGCTGCTGTGTCCATCAACAAGGAACCAGAGAAGTCCCTCTCTGAGAAATGGGCTGAACTTCCCCAGGGCACCAAGATCGGTATCTACGCAGCGGCCGGTGCCGTTGGTGGTCTGTTGTTCCTCGCCCTTGCCGTCTACTACATCAAGCAGCGGCGTCGGGGCCAGAAAGAAGCTGCTCTAGCTGCTAAGATGCAGGAAGAGGAACGCGTCGAGCTTGAGCGGTTCAAGAAGGAAGGTAGAAACCCCGATGGTCTCAATTTCGATGGTACGGAGTACGGAGGAGCCACCGGGAAGGGAGGAATGATGAGCTCGTACGCTGCCATCTCCGACTCTCCCCCAGGAAGCTCGGCCGGTCTACCTGAAAAGACTTGGGATCCGACGGGATCCGACGGGGCGGCATCGGGCATGCCCTTGCTCCATAACAACGGCCTCGGATCTCCCATTCACGCTCAAAGTCCCGGTCTCCCCCCTGCGTACCCATTACCAGCATCGCCTGTCAACCGATCGTTTTCGGCCTCTCCCCACGCGCCTTCAAGAGCGGGCTCTACAGGCCCTCAGATTGGAGGATATCCTGGCAGAATGAATAGCCCAGCCCCAGGGTCTCCTCAGACTCGTGGTACCGGCTCACCAGCACCGCATGACATGTACGGAATGTCAAGAATAAACAGCCCCGGCCCCATGCAGTTGAACCGCGGCCCAGGTTCCCCAGGCCCTCAAGGTGGCTATGGAGGCAATAACGGCGGCTACTGGAACAATGGTGGCCACAGGTAGCAACATTCCCGCCGGGAATTTCGGTGAATAAGCGATCGATTTTGCCACATTCTGTGTCCGTTTCGAAAGTTTTATGAGGCCGAACTCGAGTTTCGCAAGGCGTTGGTTGAGTTTATGAGCGTTTCTTTTCAACGCCTTACCTTGGGGCTGGTTGAGTGTGTATTTCGGCACCTGTGACCATTTTTTTTTTCTAGTTATTTTTCCCGATTGGCCGTTGTACGATTGTTTGGCATACACATCATTTTCTCCTGTTATTTCTGACGGTAAGCTGGGGTTGGTAACTTGGCCGCCGCTATGATTTGATAGCTGAACTGCGTATCCAGCTACACAATGCAAGATACCCACCCGTTTAATTGCGGCTTTATTAATGCTTTATTTGATGGTTTACCTGCTCTCGTACGATTTTGGTGCGGTTCAAATGTGACAAAAATAGGTCGTTTATATCTTTGGTAAGATTGTAATGATGGGCCGAAGAGCGTAGCTTAGGTCTAAGGATCGTAGACAGCGGTGGTCTAGTGCACCATCATAGACTTCTCCCCGATGCCTGACGCAATTTAAATCTAGATCGTACACGATAATGTTAGGGTTTGCCGGCATCATACGTACCTCACGGAAAGGCACGTACGCCTACGTACATATACATACCTACATACATGAAGATGTCAAACTTTATTAGTCGGTAGACGTCAGACCAGGGTAACTGACCTTCCGATTGTTTGAGTCGCTGTATTTTCCCACAATGCGTCCACCCACGCAATGCCAGTATCATCGTTAGCTTTATCCTAGAGTTTGAACGGGCGCATACTTCCGCAAGCCCCCCCTTTACTTCAATGGCCTCAAACGGTTAGGTTTGCCTCTATTTTACACGTATTCACTTTGATTAAGGCGGCTAGGGACAGTAGGGATTATAAACGTGGAATAGGCTGTCACCTAGTCAGGTACACGATATACTCACATCGTACCCCTGAGTTGCCTACTTAATGCATCTAATGACCTACATGTGTAAGTTTGTTGTATGTACAGCCGTCACGTCAATCTCACTGTCCCACTCAACCTCTCTGCACGTCACAATAGAAGGGTTATATGCTAGAGGCTAATCTGACCTTCACACACACTCGTTTAGAAAATCTTCATGCATTATTATCGATGCGATAGCGTAAAAACCGCGGATTATATTGTCACGTGATACCAATGTTTTGATGCCTATGAAATCACATAATGATTATTAGAAAGCTTTAGCTTTTTTGAACATATATTATAGCTAACGATTAAGTATAAAAAAAAGTATAGCTTGAATTAATTTAATAATAAACTTTTAAAACTTTATAAAAATAGTTAGTAATTTTATTAGTTTAAATAAATTTTATAATAGTTTTATTAATTAAAGCTTATTTAAAATATTAACTATAATATATTTATATTTAAATAAACTATAAAGCTTATATATTATAATAATAAACATAATTATTAATAGTTATTATAATTAAATATAAATATAAAATATTTATATAATATTAAAATAAAATAAATAGTTAAAGTTATAAAGCTAATAAAGCTTAAAAGCTTTATTAAACTAAATATTTATTATTAAATATAATAATATAATTAATTAAAATAGCTTAAGCTACTTATAAAGTTAAAAGCTAAAACTTTTTATTAAACTTAAAAACTAAAGCTACGCTATAATTTATATAAGCTATAAAATAAGCAACTTAGTATAGTTAAAAGTTTTTTAGTTTATTTTTATATAGTTATATTATTAAGCTTTTAAATATTAAAGTAAGCAGCTTATAGTTTGTTTTTTTTTTATTTTATATAATAATTTTTTTTTTAATATTTAATTTTAATATATAACGTTTTTAATATAACTATAATTTTTATATTAAAAAAGTTATTAAATTTAATAAATTTAAAATATTATATATTAGTTTTAATATTTTATTTATTATTAACTTTTATTTTAATAAAAAATAAAAAACTTTTTGTTAATAATATATATAAGCTTTTATAAAAAAAAATTATATTAATATTTTTAAAATTATTAATTAAAATAATATTAATATATT
>MU392679.1:0-116600 GCA_022578505.1 Nemania abortiva
GTTATATATAACTTAAGCTATATATTTGTTTTTTAGCTAATTTAAAAAAAAAAATATATTTAAAAAATTATAAAAGCTAAAGCTTAATAGTTTTAGTTTTTTAATTTTTAAAAAAATAATATTTAGTAAATAGTTTTAGTTTTTTAATTTTTAAAAAAATAATATTTAATAAAAATTATATTATTATAGTTTAAGTAGCTTTTATAAAAAAGTAAGTTAGCTTATTATAGTTTTTAATTAAAAAAAAAAAAAAGTTATAAATATAGTTATTTATTTAAAAGATTTTTGTTTTTTATAATTATATTTTTATTAAATATATATAATTTATAATTATTATTAAAATTTAAAATAGTAATTTAAGCTTATTAAAAAACTTTTTTAATTTTATTTAGATTAAAAAACTATTTATTAAACTTAATTAATTTTTAAATTGTTTTATATATTATTTATATATATTTTTGCTATATAGGCTAAAATTTATATAATAAAAATATATATAAATAAGCAGGCTAAAATTTATAAAATAAAAATATTATGTTTTATTTTATTAAATTTAATTAATTATTAATATATTAAATAAGCTGCTTATATATATTTTTGTTTATAAAAATAAAAAAAAAAAAATAAAAATTTAATAAAGTTTAAGTTATAATAAATATATAAAATATTTTTATATTTTAGCTTTATAAATTAGCGTTATTTTATTATATTATATTAGTTTTTTAGCTATATTTATAAAAGTTAATTAATAACTATAATTTTTAAGTATATATTAAATATAAAAAGTATAAGCTTATATATAAAAAATATATTATATTAATAGCTAGTTTAATTAAAATTATTATTTAAATTAAAACTAGTAAAAAAAAAATAAAAAACTAAAAAATAATAAGTAATTATTTTTAAACAATAGTTAAATATATTAAATAATTATATTTATAAATTTTAATAATTAGTAGTTTTTTTTTATTTTAAGTTTATTAAAAGTAATATAAAACAAATAATAACTAATAAAAAAAACTAAAACTAACTAAATATATAATTAGTTTATTTTAAACTATTTTATTTTTTGCTTTTTTTTTAAAAATTTTATTTTTTAATTATAACAGTAGGCTTTTTTATATTTTATTTTTTAGTATATATAAAAAATCTTTTAGTTATATTGCTTAATAAATATTTGTTAAAAATACTATTTTTATTATTTATAGTTATAATACTTTTTTTAGTAAACTAGCTTTAAAGTTTAAAAAAAATAATAATTTTTTATTTTATTTTTATATAAATATATTATAAATATTTTGTTTAATTAAAACTATTTATTTTAAAAAAGTTAAGCTTTAGCTTTATTAGCAGCTATAGCTTTTTTAAACTTAGTTTTTATATTGTTTAGTTTATTAATAATATAATTATTATTTATAATAATAATATATTATTTAAAAAAACTATAATAAAACATTATAAATAGTAATAAAAAAAATAAAAATAATAAATAATAGCTTAATAAATATTTAAATATAATACTAAAAAAAAAAAACAAAAAATTAAATATTTACTAAGTAAGTTTAGCTATATAGCAAAATAATATAACTATTTATAAAACAAAATAAAATAAAGCAAAAATATAATAAATATTTAGCTATTATAATAATAAATAAAGTAATAAAAAAAAACCACCTAAGGTTTTTTTTTACTTTTATTAAAATAAGTATTCCCCCACTTTTGCCCACTTATTTCCCAATTGGGTTAGGTGCTAAGCTCACGAATGATCGGGTGATCTATAGTCTCCTACAAGACACACAATGAATACCTGACACACATAACATAGCACAAGTAAACCTAGTTATTATGGATTAAACATTCTTCCCTGTACAATAACAAGGCAGCATCACAAGACAGTGGAGCTACAACTAAAGAAAGCCGCTCTAGGATTCCCCCTCCCAAATATACGATCTACAGCACATATCAGAGCACACAAATCAGATTATTGTACTATTTATTTTTTTGGGGGGGGCGGGCGGGGGGGGAGTATGAGTAGTTCAGCTATCTTTTGCAACGAGGCTAATGCCAGCCTAGCAATACCCAGCGCTGATAAACAATTATAAAACAACGCGAAACAACGCATAAACAACGCCGGTAAAGATGCTAGTATGGTGATAAAGGAGGCGGGCGGAACGATTTTGGGTCATATTTGAGCTAGTTATGCCCTACTATGTGGTATTGGCAAGAGTTTATGCTGTGGGTCGACCAAACGCCGTAGAACAATCCACAAAACAAAACACTTCACAGATATTGTTCGTGAAATCACCATTCAGCACAAAAGAGATTTATTTTGGTCGATTGTGTATGTATCCAACTCATTGTACCAATTTCCAACTTCAGAACTTCACCAGAGCCTGAAGCTTTACCCACCTAACCTTTGAACGAGTTCGAGTAACCGACCCGTTGAGCAACTCTTGTTATCAAGTTCACCTTCCATCGTAGCTGGCGCAGTAAAGCGATGGGAAAAGAATTCGGTGAGCTTAACATTTGATTTTCCCGAGACAACCTTCCCGCGGAACTCGGGGTTGGCAACTGCAAGTAGCTTCATATGGAGACCCTCCGGAACCACAGGTTTTGGATCCGAGACGTCGCGGATACTCACATATTCCTTGATGAATTCCTTACCTTCCAGTCCGCGACCGTTATGCGAGTATATGGGAACACATATGCAGTGCTCTCCAAAAACCTTAATAACCACCATTTTCCTAAATTTACTGTAAACGATCCCGAAGGGCGTCGCGGTCTGGTAAGGGTCGCTGATGGACACCCATCCTTCATCGCTCGAACCGGCGGTGTGATGGGGTGCGCTGAAAATGATTCCTACCCTGTAGCTTTCAGGTGGGTGGACACGGTCGGTATCTCGCAGAGTGGCTGACGTACCACCATACATCATGCCTTGGACAAATGCCCACTGCTTTATCTCCGTTGCTTTTTGTTTAGGGTCAAAACCCCTGATGCGTAGCGTCGATCTTGGGAGTGATGAAACTGGCCACTCGCTATTTGAGCCTCGTTGGAGAGTCTCTATCTGCTTATCGTAGTCGTCGAGCTCGTCCCGGAGAGCAGTACTTAAATCGGTAACCGCATAACTAGATTGCGAAATGTTAGTTTCTGGCGACGCCAGCGAAGGATGAGAACGGTCATCATAAAAAGAGTTGGTTTGAATCGACGGCCAACTGCTCTCACTGTCACTTTGGCCGGCTTTTAGGATGTAAGCTCGTTGGCGCTCTTGTCTTTGCTGATGCCGAGCAACTGTCTCCTTACGCTTGCGATAGATCCATACTCTATCGTAGTGACCGAGATCTGTTTTTGGACTCCACCTGTCAAGAAACTCTTTCTCTCTTGTCTCCCCTAGGGCACTCCCAGGCCTAATCCGTAATAACGGTTTCGATTTCGCGCATCGAGAGGCTGAAGGCCGCGGAAAAACAACCATAGTGTATGTTTGTATTGACAAATAAGGGAAATGAGAAAACAAAGTTTGCTAGAAAGTAGCAAACACTCGTGACGCTGTTTTCTTTAACGATAAATGTTGCTTCCGAAGATAACTTGAAGGAATCTGATTTTCCAATTTTGCTAGCTGGCATGGCTCCATTTAATACTCCATTCTCCCAGTTGTCTGTTCCTCATACAACCGTTCTATTTTAGGAACACATTACAAAGACGAAGAATATAAAAAGGCGTCAGGCATTTTCATGTCGATAGCCAACAGTTTCTTTCATCCGGGCCAGGAATAACGAACAACAAAGGCTTGCTGTCGATCCGAACAAAAAAGGTTCTTTATCCCGTTTTACTTTACCATGCTCCCTGCTTACCTTCAGAACATAGAAAGATACGCCTACCTCTCTAACGAGAAACATACACGTATAACTAAGTGGGTTGAAGAGGTCGAGATTGCAATGGCAGAGGCCCAGTCCCGAGAACCATGGATATTGTGGGAGGATAGTTCTTCAAGCCGGGGTCATCAATCTCAACCGCCACCCATTCCAACGCGGAATCCTCTAAGGAGAAATTACCAGTCTATACCACCACCCATACCGGAAAAGAATATGCTGCGGTACAAGACAATAAAAAATAAGTGAATGGAGTACTAGGCTTTCTCATATGGAGCTTAAAGGTGACCATTTCCTGCAAGGCATATGAATAAGGCCAAGCTAGGTCTAGCAAAAGAGAAAGCTTCCAGAAGTAGTGAAGTAGATTTTAGCACCGTAAACCAATAATATCAATATCTTCACCACAGTACACAAGTGATCAAATGGAATATTTGCGTTATTAGGTGAAGAAATTGCTGTAATTTTGTGCCTCTTTGATTCAAGTGACATGACCTTCCCAAATTGTAACTAGGTATTATAAGACAAATTACCAAGCACTAGGTATATAATCCGACAAATCCCATTTATATCGCTGAGACATGTCGCTGGAAACGCGGAATGACCTTTGTGAATTTCTCCGGGTCGTCCCGCGCGCCATCCTTCCAATACTCATACTCGATCCACGCGTTCTCGGGCATCTGCTCCTCCATGGCCGCCATCCAGTTGCCGAGGTCCGGCGACAGCGGGACGACGCCCGTCTCCAAGACGTAGATATCCCAGAGCTTCAGCAGCTCCTTCAGCTTCCCCGGCTCCTGCTCCGCCAGATCATGCACCTCGCCCGGGTCCGTCGCCAGGTTGTAGAGCTGCCACCGCTCTGGCCCCTTCGGTTTGGGGATGAAGACGATCTTCCAGTCGCCGCGCCGGCAGGCGGCCCGGCCGCACGTCTCCCACCCGTTGATGAAGTCCTTCTCGTGGATCGTCTCGGCCTGCTGCGAGAGATACGGCACCATTGACTTCCCGCGCATGGGCACAATCTCGCGCCCCTGATAGGTCGGCGCTGGGTGCGTCACGCCGGCCATGTCGAGGATGGTGGGAGCTAGATCCATCACCGTCGCGAACTGGTGGGTGATGCTTCCCCCTGGGACCTTTCCGCCGAAAGCAGCTGGAGGCTTCATCATATACGGAACGCGCACGCCGCCTTCGGTCGTGTATGCCTTGTATAGCCTGCTTGGTGCAGTGGCGGCCTGCGCCCACCGCGGCCCGTACCAGATAAATGAATCTCCGTTGCCAAGATTGTCGATGTGGTTGTTGTAGTATTTCTGCAAGTGCTGAAGCATGTTGCTCTGCACAATCGGGTACGCCTCGTACGCAGCACCTTCGGCACCGTTGTCGGAAAGAAAGCAGACAAAGGTGTTGTCGAGCTCGCCGATCTCCTCGAGATACTCCGTAATCTTGCCGACGTTCACGTCAATGGCTTCGACCATGCCAGCGAAACATTCCATTGCCCGACACGAATTCGCGCGTTCCACGTCGCTCAGATCGTCCCATTCTTTCACTTCGTCGGCTACGACTGGATGAGGTTCGACGTCCTGAGGTACCATACCAAGGTCCTTAAGACGTTGCAGCCGCTTCTGACGAAGGGCCTCCGGACCCTCGTCATAAACCCCACGATATTTTTTAATGTACTCTTGTGGCGCTTGTAGCGGCCAGTGAGGCGCCGTGAATGGAAGATACCCGAAGAATGGTCGATCGTCCCCGGCCTCCTTCCAGTCCTTCAGGTACTGCAGCATCTTGTCGCCGTACCCATGCGAAGAGTACCATCCTTCCGGGAGTTTTTTAACATACTTGCCGTCTTCGCTATGCAGCGCAATGAAGCTCATAGTCATGAAGTCGGGGATTTGGTCCGTGCCCTGGAGTTGGGGCTCGTATGCGTAGTGGTTGCTGCACGCCGGTAAGTGGGCAAAGCTTCTCTCAAATCCCCTAGATTTTGGGCTGCGCTCGGGCGTTAAACCCAAGTGCCATTTCCCCGACATTAATGTGTGATACCCGGCGTCGCGAAGCAGCTCTGGGAGAGCAACCACTCTTTCATTTAGATACCCTTCGTAACCGGGCATGCCGCGCTGTACTGACGTCGACATGGTGCCGTTGGGGTCGTTCTGCCCAGAGATGTTGGTCCATTCAATCAGGTTGCCGAGGCCGGCGATGTGATGATCGGTTCCTGTCATGATCATGGCTCGCGAGGGCGAGCATGCTGCGGCGGCATGGAAGTCCGTGAATAAGATGCTGTCCTTTGCAAGCTTGTCGAGATTCGGGGTGTTGATTTCACCACCGAAGGGTCCGATGTCAGAGAACCCCAGGTCATCGGCGACGATCAAGAGGAAGTTGGGTCTCTTTGCCGACGCCATGGCTTATGATGTCGGTAGGTCAACCTTCAGCTCAAAGTCTTTCTCAAGTCGGTAGCAAGCCCGGCGTTCCTAGTAGAACCACATGTGTAGAAAGAGTCGGTAGCGGAGATGAACAAGAAAGGGAGTTTGGTTTTTGGGGGTGTTGTCGCCCGAGGTATAGCATCTCAATGGAGCCGTGTATAAGAACCACAAAAACGTGCCCCTCTTAGTCTACCACCGTCACCATGCATCTCCATAACCCCACAGTGATGTTGCATTTGAGGTCCCTTCAACGACCCGGTTGCAAATCGAAAGCCAA
This sequence comes from Nemania abortiva, assembly GCA_022578505.1. Taxonomy (NCBI): domain Eukaryota; kingdom Fungi; phylum Ascomycota; class Sordariomycetes; order Xylariales; family Xylariaceae; genus Nemania; species Nemania abortiva. Next base: position 6,549 of record MU392679.1, read on the forward strand.
TAGAGACCAAAGGCCGGGAGACCTCCCGCAGTGCAGTTAGCTGATTACCTACTCCATGCTCGGTCCCCTCCGTCGCACCAGCATGGGTGGACGGAGACGTCAGCAGAGAATACATGTGTATTTCGCTTAGGAAACAGAAACACCCCTCTGCCTGTAATCGGCCTTTGAGCGTTCCCCTTTGTGTACGCTATTCGCAAGCCCAGAACCAGGATAGCTCGGTCGCAAGCATCGCTGATTGGAGTCTTGGCGCGGCCCCATTCCCCCAACTTTCGGGGATCGGGGGCCGACATGTCTGATTGGACGAACGCCCGGTGACGTGATACCAGGTCCTTGTTGTTCAACCTCCCAGCAATCCCTGTTGATGGGATGGGTGCACGTACGGTGAGAAATGAAGCTGATCGCTGCTCCTATAAAATGAAGGAAGCTCGGCCTCACCTTGCTCCCCCAGTGAAAACGAAGAAATTCTCGTAGCGCCGAGATGAAGGACTTGACTCTGGGTAAAATCCGGGCCTATTGGCTCGGCTCCGTCGTGTGTTTTGGCGGATTCCTATTCGGCTATGACAGCGGCATGTAAGTGTTTTTCAGAGGGCTGTATAGCAGCTTGCTAACGCATCACAGTGTTGGTCCGTTCTCGTCGCATACTGCATGCTCACACCAGAACGTGCACTAACAAAATTCCACAGGCGGCGTTTTAACGCTTGCATCTTTCCAAGCCGACTATCGCTACGGCGGCGGTTCCGGGACGCGCACGAACTCTCTGTCGGTTGGGTTACAGCAACTCGGCGCCTTCGTGGCCTGCTTCCTCGCATGGCCTCTAACGGATAAGCTCGGCCGCAAGAAGGCGCTCATGCTGTCCGCCTCTGTGTTTACCATCGGTGCAATCATTCAGACTGTCAACACGCACTCACTGACCGCATTCTACATTGCGCGCGTCATTGCCGGGTTGGGTCTTGGCGCGGCAACGGTCGTAGTGCCCATGTTCAATAGCGAGATGATGCCGAAGGAGCTGAGAGGCCAGGTCGGCTCCTTTTTTCAATGGTTCTATACTTTCGTACGGAATACTGCACCTTTCTCTCATTCTCAGAGTACTTATGGTGATTGCGTATAGGGCATCTTCGTGTCGTACTTCGTTGATTATGGCGTCGCAAGGGGCATCTCGACCCACCGGTCCGCGCAATGGCAGATCCCGGTCGGCCTCCAAATCGTCCCGGCGGCATTTTTGGGCTTCGGCATGTTAACGCTACCGGAGAGCACGCGGTGGCTTACGAAGAAGGGCCGCCACGATGAGGCGTGGGAAAGTCTCCGGTGGATCCGTGCCGATAGTTCCCAGGCCACTATCGAGGAGATGGAGGAGATCCGACTTGGCGTGGAGATGGAAGCTATAGCTACTGAGGGATTTCAATTCAAAGGTAAGTTGTTTTCACTAGCACTATCTTAGAGTATGCTCCAACCGTAGCGTAGAACTATTACAAGGCGAGAACTTTAAACGCGTCCTTGCCGCCTTCGCCGTGTTCACGGCCCAGCAGGCAACCGGCGCTACGGCATTCGCATACTTCGGTCCGCAGTACTTCAAGCTCATTGTCGGGAGTGGAGACCGAAGTTTGCTGGTCACGGCGATTTTCGGCGCCGTCAAAGTGGTAGCCTGCGGTATCTTCGTCCTCGGTTTCTCGGAGCGCTTGTCTCGTCGCCAGGTCCTAATCGGCGGCGCTTTATTCATGAGCGCCTGTCAGATTACTACGGCAGCAGTAGTCAAGTCCTTCCCGGCCCCCGCCGAGCAACAAGCGACCGTGAGCCCACCGGCAATCGCCACGATCGCTCTCATCTACCTCTTTGTCGTCGCCTACAACTTCAGCTGGGGTCCGATGCCATGGCCTTATGTATCCGAGTACGTATCCCGGCCGTGCTGGACTTAGACCGGTCAACTAACCAATCCCGCTAGAATTTTCCCCGCACGCATTCGAGAGCCGGGTGTTGCTATCGGTGTGGCGTCGCAGTGGCTCTGGAACTTCGTCTTCTCGCTCACAACCCCTTACATGATCGCTTCGCTTGGGTGGGGGACATTCCTCGTCTGGGGTAAGTCATGGACTCGGTGATTATAGGCGCGTCATGTTAATTCCCCCTAGGCATCTTCGATCTAGTCATTGCGTTCTTCACTTTCTTCCTCCTAAAGGAGACCCGAGGCCTCTCTCTTGAACATATCGCGAAATCACGCTTTAGAGCCCATAGCTCTTCTGATGACTCGGTGAAATAAGGTAGAGGCGCCTGATAGGACAAACATATTCTCTCGAGTTCGAATTGCAACCAATTTAGTCACATCTATGAATATAATACTGCGTAGCTTCTCAAAAAGTCAGTTAGTTACGGGTCATCCGATCTAGATCTCGGCCCCTCGTAAACCGACAGTGGATCATGACATTTTGGCATTTACCCGGAACTACCATAAGCTACTGGAATTGGAGATGCGGGGTGAGGCTCGGGGTAACACCCCTCGCTAGAATAGTATACTAGCATAGGTATATGAATCTCTAGACTGATTGTGAAGGGAGTTTTGAGCGCGCATCTTGATCAAATAGCACCGCTGTCGAAATGCATGTCATAACTTATCAGTGGGCGTGGCTATTCATGGCCCTGCCGTCAATAGTGTTAGCCAAGCCAAACTCGACCTATACAAACCCCATATTACCTGGCTTCCACCCCGACCCGAGCTGTATCTTCGTTCCAGACTGGGACAACACGTTCTTCTGCGCATCTTCTAGCTTCAATGCCTTCCCTGGCATCCCACTACACGCTAGCAGGGACTTGCAGAACTGGAAGCTCATAGGTCAGCGCTGCCATGTCACCAGATGACACTGTTGTGACAGATGTGCTAACGCGATTGCATTATCAAGGCCACGTGCTCAATCGGCGGGAGCAGCTGCCCCGACTTGCTGAGACTAATCGATCAACGAGGTGAGGCCGGATCCGGAAGTGATATGCAACAATGCTGATATTGTACCTTTCGCATAAAAGTGGCATTTGGGCCCCGACAATTAGATACGACGAAAATGAGAGGGCGTTTTGGCTCGTGACCACACTTGTAGACGACGACAGGCCGGACAATGATGCGTCACGGTGGGATAATGTGGGACATTCACTTCTCTTGCATCAACTTTCAATAGTAACGTCGCGTTTAACGATGGCTTAGGTGATCTTCAAATCTAAGAGCCCATTTAGTCCTCAGTCATGGTCAAAGGCTGTGCATTTCGACTTCGAGGGCTACGATACCTCGCCTTTCTGGGATGTTGACGGCAAGACGTATATCGTAGGGGCACACGCCTGGCGAGTCTCGTGAGTATTTCAGATATGATCGCATTTGGAACAGAAAACGGAGAATTGACGGTTTCCTAGCCCTGGAATCATGCTCGCAGAAGCGGATCTTGAAACAGGAAAATTAGGAGAGTGGAAGACGATATGGGAGGGTACCGGTGGGTCTGTAAGTGTTCACACTGGCATTGCCGTGGCTTTTTCTCAGAAATTGTGAATCTAGGCCCCCGAGGGACCACATATATATCGCAAAGACGGTTGGTATTATTTGCTTGTCGCTGAAGGTGGCACGGGTCTAAACCATATGGTCACAATGGCAAGATCGAAGAGTCTCCATGGGCCCTACGAAGCCAACCCGGCGAACCCGGTGCTCACAAATGCAAACACGACGGAGTATTGTGAGTGTCTCCGTCATTCTCAATAGCGTAATCCAGCCTCCTAACAGGTCGCCTAGTCCAAACCGTCGGACACGCAGACTTGTTTCAAGATCCATCCGAGAATTGGTAAGATACTCGAAAATGCGTCTTCTCTAGCGAATCCGTACAACGTTGACTGTATGATAGGTGGGGCGTCGCGCTCTCTACCCGTGCAGGGCCGGACTATCTCAACTTCCCTATGGTCCGGGAAACGGTCATGGTCCCGGTGACGTGGAGACAGGGAGACTTTCCGGTCTGGTCCCCGGTCAGAGGGGTAATGAGCGGCTGGGCGATGCCGAGCGTGAATGAGGAAATTTCCGGAGCAGGGTAGAGACTCAATTAATCCCCATCAATACCGCAAGACTGACATGCATCCAGCCCCTTCATCACCGAAGGCGACGTGATTGACTTTGAGCCCGGAACCCCACTCCCGGCCCACTTCACGCACTGGCGCTACCCGATCCCGGAATCATACACCGTGTCACCGCCCGAAAAGCCCAACACGCTCCGCCTCAGCCCGTCGAGGTTGAACCTGACGGCTTTGAACGGAAATTACGCGGGTCCTGGGGGTCAGACATTCGTTGGCCGGCGGCAGCAGGACACACTCTTCACGTTCAGTGTGGATGTCGATTTCTCTCCGGGTTCCGGTTCCGGTCCCGCGGAGGCGGAGGCGGAAGCCGGGGTATCGGCCTTCCTAACCCAGAACCACCACCTAGATCTTGGAATCGTCATGCTGCCGGCCACTAGCGGCACGGGTGTATTCCCGGGCACGGAAGCTAAGGCAGACGCGGACACGGACATTGCCGCTTTTCGGAATGTGGGGAACGCGTCCGAGCTAATCCCGCATTTCCGCTTTCGCGGAATCTCGTACGTGCCCGTGCCCCACGACATGGCGGTCCCGGTCCCACCCTCTTGGCGCGGCGGCCCCCTGCGGCTTGAGATCCGTGCGAGCAATGTCTCGCATTACGTCTTCTCTGCCGGCCCCGCGGGCGCCATGTCGCGCATGAAGACGCTGCTCGAGGTCTCGAATGAGCCCGTTAGCTGGGGATTTACGGGTAAGATGCCCACTTATCTATCTACTGAGTTGATCTATCCTCTATTAGGTCTGGTTACATACAGATAAGTTGTCCAAGTAATCTAGTGTGATGCTAACGCGATGCGATCGCAGGTGTTCTTCTGGGGGTATATTGTACGGGAAACGGGCGCAATAGCACGACACCAGCGTATTTCTCCCACTGGAGGTATAAGCCGCAGGGTCAGTTTCGAGATTGAGCGGGGCTGTGTGGTGCGCCGGGGTGTATAGATGGCTCATGGGTTAGGTGAGATGAGTTGTGGGGTTAGTCAGCGGATCGATCAGAACAGTTGCACCATGTAGCGATCAGACTAAATTAAGCATACAATAACCTCCGTAGCCCTAGGATGTCTAACACGCTCCATATTGTGTTTTAGATCGGTTGTATCACGTAATTTTTGCCGATGTGGTGTGTCATAGCAGGATTTGATTTGACTTCAGGCTAATGTTCAGCTCTCAGGATGGATGAGACGTCAACACGGCCTCAGGGTCACGGCTGATTCGATTGATTGCAAACGCCACATGCGAATATAAAAGACCAAGAAATAAATATATGGCTGTAAGGTAGTCGGAATTGTTGATACGAATTGTATATGTGCATATGGTGCTTATATACTACCTAACTAAGAGGCAAGAAGCTAAAGTATGTGCAAGAAGGGTATGTTCTAGTGAACGAGTATGTCCAAGAAGTCGAAAGTAGATGCAAAGATGAAGCAGTTGCAAAATTCAGAACCAAAAACCAAGCGAGTGTGGGTATGCAATGCGGCGCTCGCAAAACCGAAACTCCCCGACCAGTAAGCCAGCTAACTCCCTTCCCGATGATGCGTCGCCATCGCATGCATAAAAGCTAAGCAGCAATGCAGAATATCATAAACACAAATGAAGAACGCCAGGTCGTTACACACCCTTTCCTGCCTCCTCGAACGTGCGCTAGTACGCATACCACAACACTGTGGTCTGAGTTCACTCAGGTCCCAAGTGATAGACGAGCTGAATCTAGGTAGACTGGTACTGGGCGACGTAGGCGACTTCCATCTCGCTTCCCCAGTTGCCGAGGGTAGCGCTGTTCGGGGGACCGGGCTATTCACATTCCATGTTAGCGATTCATTCCCATAACTCTCTATCAAATATCGCGTGACTTACGAAGTCTCCACCAACAGCGACGTTGAGGATGATGTACAGCGGTGTCTCGGCCAGCGAGGCCCAGACGGCCTGGTTGTTGATGCGGCCGCCGGTGACCTGCATGAACTGGATGCCGTCGCGGTACCAGGTGATGGACTCGCCGGTCCACGAGGAGGCCGTGCGGTCGAAGACGACGCGCCACACGTGCCAGCCGTTGTCGGGCACGCCGATAGTGCCGCCGATGCCGTTGTACTCGTTGCAGATGCCGCCAGGCGCCACGTCGCAGTGCACGGTGCCGTACCCCGTCAGCACGCCGTCCACCATCTCGAGGATGTCGACCTCGCCGCACTGCGGCCACGGCGTGCCGTGCCGGATCGAGTCACCCAGCAGCCAGAACGCCGGCCAGAGGCCCGCCTTTTGCGATGCCGGGTTGTTGCCGAACCGGATCTTGGCCTCGATTATCGTCCGCCGCCCCGCGGGCGGCGTGAACACGTACTTCGATTCGATGCGGGCCGACGTCCAGGCGCCATTGCTGACTTGCGGCACGATCTGCACCGTGTTGCCGCCCGAGAGTTGGAGGTTTACTGGACAGAGGGAGAGTCAGTCACTACTACCCTGAATGTGACAAGCGAGAGAGGAACCAGGAAGACCCAGTAGGAGTACAATCATCGTGAGACGACTACTCCTTGGCTCATTCTCGAATGGGAGAGACATAACACTTGAAAATCACATACGGTTTGACCTAGTGTACGACTGCCATTCATTGTTGGCGTTCTGGGAACTGACGATGATGTTCCACGTCGCTTCGTTCGGCAACGCACCAGCCGGGCCAGAAAAGTTCTCCTGCCAGACAACGTTGTATCCGCTATAGCCTGGAACAGCCTCGGCGGCGACGGACGTCACGGCGAGGGCGAAAGCTAGCAACTTCGAAAACATGATGTATACGTATATAAGGAGGGATAGAGGTATGTACAGTGTGTACAACCCAAGTCAAACGCGCAAAGGAATGGCAACGCGACGAGTAGCAATACTCGGGCTAAGTTATCCGAAAGGACTGTGTCGTGATGGGGAGAACGAAGATCATCACTTGATGAGGAATGCATGGCACTTTATACTTAGTATCGAGTCGACGAGAGTTAACTCGGAGTAGGCCAAAGCCGCCCGCGCCATGGGTAGTGCCTCACGCCGCTGACGGGAATGGGATTCGCATGGCTGCGCGAAAGAGGTAAGTGGACAAGGGTTCAAGTGAGCCTTGTGGCATGGGGAAACCTGCTAATCGAACCACGGGTTGAGAACGAACAAGAACGTGATCTAGACCAGGATGAACAGCTACAGCATACGCAGAGTGAAAAACGAAGGCTGTAAGTGGGGATTGTACTTGGAGAGTCACCATCACGCGAAGGAGGGAGCTAGTAACCTACCGGGCCGGGGACGTTGAAGATACCTCGATTAGTATTGGCGCGACCTAGCTCGAGGTCGAGGAGCCGGACGCAAACGTTGACCTCAGTGGGATTGCAGGGCCCCGACATTGTGAATTGGCATGAGCCAGCCGCCTCGTCTCTGTCACTGGTGGCATTTGGAAAATGGGCACTAGCAAAACATGTGCCAACGAGATCCACGAGGCGTCCCCAAGTGTCTTGGATTGGTCCTTCGGTTTTCTTTAGGGGCACACAGCCGTCAGGGGTAACACCAGTCAGTGGTTGTGTTGGCAAGAGGTTAATATAAAGCCCATGCTTATATGACACCCTCCCAGCGCAGGCGTGGAGTTAGACCATAGGCCCGATCGGGAAATGTTGCGTTGTCGTGGTAATATGCTCGATCTTGGGCAATACCCCTCGCATGCCGGCTAGGGGTAGGTTGTGGGGAAATGCGAGCCAAGCGAACCGAGACAAGCGGAACGGATGCTTAATGGGACCTGCGAAACATGGCCTACTTCCCTACCCCCTGGCCGAAATAAAAGAGCTCGAGTGACAGCTACTGCGCGGCTGAGTGTTCTTGAATAAGATGGCAGCGCCGAAGAGTAAAGAGGCATGACGTCTTTAGTATCAGGATTATCAGTCACATAAAGGTCAGGCTAGCGATGGACTTCATCCCGTGCAGAGGACCCCATGCGGTACAGGGTGCCATCGTGGCCTTTGGGTGTGCCAAGCACTGTCTTGGAATGCGTTGCAGAATCCCAGCGAGATGCTCTCCGCCACATGATCGCCGGCATGCACCAGCCGCGTGGTGGCGCACCGCTGATCGCGTTTGGCGCCCGTTTGCGAGGGGCCGCCATCGCATCGTTTGATTGGCTGTTTCACGATCGCCATCTTCATCCCATCTCCAGACTAGTCAGAGCCAGGGCTCCTGATCGGGAAGCTCGGTTGGTGCCCGAAGAAGCGCCGGGCGGCACTTGGGAATCTAGATCCCAGATTTGCGCATTGAGCTTCGAACTGCCAGGTCATCGCAAACCCATAATCTCGGGATAGTTCCTCGTTTGGGCGATCGTCCCTACTTCAAGGAATGTCAAAAACTCCACAAATGAACGTGATCGGATGCAGGCGCAAAGCTTCACATATTAGTTATGAGAGCCTTGCAGACTAAGCCATCTATGGGCCTTCAAGACCCAAACTGCGCCCAGCTTCAGAGAAGTAACGTAACTTCCAACTTGCAACTCATGACTTGCAAGCTCTCCGTCGGCGTCCATTTGACGGGGTCATAGTGCACGACCCTGGACGACTCTGCGCATTTCGAACTTCCCAAAGGACATGCTCTGGCCGTGATACTGGGGTGTTCGCGCGCGATGTACTGCTCATCGTCGTAAGTCTGACTTTACCGGTTTGTGCGACGCCGGGCACAGTGATGCGTTATCCAACGCCATCTCAGCCATGCGCTGGCCCCCCCGGCTGTGGGAAGATAATGCCAGGCAGGAGTTCCCGAGAGGTGGAAATGTCGGCTCCTGGATTATCGATCTCTAGGGTGGTGATGGCAGCGGGACGAAGGATCAAACACCCTCGGGGATTTGTCAAAGCCTCCCCTATTCACTAGAGAAGGATCCCAGTCGACCCATATCAACTCTAGCTCTCGGCGAGGGCGACAAACATGATGTTAACCAGAACGAGGAGCCGCGGTCTACCTAGAAGCGTTTTGCAGGGCGGTGATGATAGTAACTCATCGTCGGAGCAGCGGAATCATGGTCAACCCTCTGCACCGGCACTGTCACATAGTCACGTTGCCTCGGCATCCACTTCTTCCGGGATTCGAGAGCCTGAAGACCAGTAAGGAAATCATAGGCGAATTCGTTATCGCGTTGAGAGGACATCGATGCTGGCCACGACAGCAGTGTCGCATCCAAACTGCGAGGATATGTAAGCAGGTCGCTAGATAGGTAGTTAAAACGCAATGCCGAGGATGTTGAGACTGTATACCAGTTATGTAAAAGGGCTGCAGGAGGTATCGCTGCGGGTCTCGCGCTATAAAGCGCTAGGCCTAGGTGCCTTACCAGCCTACTAATATTGTCCAAATACAAGTAAGTATGCAATCACTCCACGAGTGTAAAGGATGGTTTGAGAAGCAGATTAGAATCGTAACTACAACAAGATATCAAAGGATTCATCCAAGACGTTTAGGCGAGAGGCAGTCCAAGTTGATATATAAAGCGTCTGGATGGCTCCACCTCGTATTTATCTACCTACCTGTAAGTAGGTATGCGCAAGACCCCAAGATCTGCATGGGCCCGTATTCGGTACTTTGCGGCAGATTTGCGGGCTGCATGCCTCGACGTGTGCTGCATGGTAGTCGATCAATGCCGATCCAAAGTCACGCCAGTTGCGATCATCGTCATGAAGAACCAACCGCGTCTTTATGAGAGTCCTGAAAACTCCCACAGAGACATGATACTTATTCTTGCTTATTTCCTCAAGTTCTAAAGAGTCGCAGACCCTCCTCTTCGACGGCAACCCCGCCCATCTCTTCATCCGACGACTCTTCGTCCAAGGCCATCTTTTGGCCGAATAGAGTACCAAAAAACCTATCAATCGCGCTTTGTGCCCAACTCCGTCGATCTTCCGGGGCCATGAAGTTCTGTAATTTCTAGAGCAAATTCGTCAGTATTTCGGCGTGCATGTTGATACGAGGTTTGACTGACAGGCATGGGCGTGAAGCGCATCTTCCGGCCTTTACTGGCTTTTGTATCTACATGTCGCTTTGCTTTCGCTTCTTTCGCGGCCGCATAGCGGATAGTCGCGGCCTGCAATCCGGTCCCCGAGCCATCACCAGAACGCTGGTCTACTAATTCTTTTACTACAGTGTCCCCAGTCAGTTCAAATCCCACGCATGATATCGTGATTCAATGCAGTTTCCTAGCGTAAAGTACTGGGAAAGCAGAAATCCCCGTTGATGATACAACTTACATAACAGTTGATAAAAGTCAGCATCGTCATATATGGACTCATCCTCGTTGATTTTCCGGGCAACCTGGTATGGCGCGCACGATCGACTACGGCAAGCTTGAGTTAGTGTGTGCGCTTCGTGCATGGATTCTATTCCACAAGCACAATGAAGACGGTTTCTTATGACTTACGGGGTTCGCGTGCGTTTGATAAGCCGCTCTGGGGCATCCATCTCCGCGCTGAGCATAGCAGTAATAGGCTTCTCAGCGTGATTGGTGAATTTGTGAGCTGAGCTGGTAGTTATACTAGTCTTCTTGGCATCTCGAGACCACTAAAAACCCTAAGTTAATAACGCGAAATCTGGAAGGTATGGGGTCTATGTGTACCTTCTCAAGCACTTGTTTCCTCCGTATAGCTTGATGTTTCTCGTGGAGCTCCATCCTGCTCCATAATGCGGCAGTCGACGTATCATCTGTTTCATCATGTTTCCGCTTCTTTCCTTTGTGAATACTCGTACGGAAGTTATCAAGCGCATTCCAGAGTTGCAAGGCAGATTTCTCTGCGGCTTCGTAAGGTTCCGAGGCCTGGTCCTCGGTTTCATCGGCATACTTGAAGGAGTTAACGGCTACGATCTGTATTAAAATCGGTTAGTATTAGCCAAACGGCGTTGTAGCCCAGAGCTGACTTACCGACTTCTGTAAACGTATACGGAGGTTGAGGAGAGTGTCGAAGCCCTTCCGTTGGCGTTGAACGGCTCTTCCTTTCTGGACATCGGCGTCCACCGTTTTTAATAATGATTTAACAACACCTTGTTCACCCATCATCTGTTTAACCGATGCCGCTATACCAGACTCATCTGAGCGCTTAGACTTCTTGCGACCACTGGTTGGCTCTTCTTCGTCATCTTCTTCGTGGTCTTCGTCGCTCTCGTCGTCCGACAAGCCATCTTCCTCGTCGGAGCCGGATTCCCCATCGTCAGACTCTTCTGCCTCGTCATCAATAAATCCTCCGGCCTCCGAGCCGTCAGAGAGATCCTCGTCTTCCGACATTTCATCGTCGTAGCCAATCTCATCTTCGTCTTCCTCGTCTTCCTCATTCTCACTATCCGACCCCATAAAATCGGCGGCAGTAGGCCGTTTAGCGCGCTTATTCTTTATAGTCTTATCCTCAGCTTTAGCCTCGGCCTCAACTCTCGCTTTCGCCCTTGCTTTGGCCTTGACCCTCGCGTGAGCCCTGAACCTCTTGGCCCCTTCCTCGTCGCTCGTGCCAAAAACTTCATCGCTATCGATCTCGAGGTCTTCCTTCCCCCGCTGGTCGGCCTCGAGGTCGGCAGTGTCTGGGTCGTCGAATTCCTCTAGGGCGTCCTCGTAGTTGGATGATGCGTCGTCGCTGCTATTCTCGTCCTCCTCTTCTTCGCCATCGTCTTCTACGTCGTCGTCATCATCGTCATCATCGTCATCATCAGCCTCGAGTGCTTCGCGAGATACTCGGGTGCCCCGGTATTGCGGCCCTAGCGCCAATGGCTCGTTGCGACGGAGCTTGCTCTTGCTGGAAAGACAGGCAGTTAGCACGGGCAGACGGCGCAGGAGCCTACAGTTAATGGTGTCATTACGCACCCGACGGCCTCGTAGTGCTCTGTGCCTGCGGCTTCGTTATCGCTGCTCTCGTCGCTGTTCTGGTCGCTTTCGTCGGGGACCGCCTCCGCTTCTGGATCGTAGTCTGCAACACATGCTTTGTGAGCAAATGTTCGCCGAAGATTCGCAAGGGAGGATTGCGGGGAGTACCTCTGGCAGGGCGCTCAATTAAGTCGGCGAGTTCCCGCGCGCGACCTTGCTTTTTACCCATATTGGTTTTGTTCAATGACAAGGTTTGCGCCCGTATGTTCGACGCTCATCCGCTGCTGTAGAGATCTAAGAGTAAGTGGGGAGCGCCTGGGAAAATTTTAGCGGTAAGCCACGGCAGTATTCGTAGCGGGTTATAGTGGACCGAATAGGTAACTACCCATCTACCTAGGTACCTTAGTAGGTACCCAGAAGTCCAGATAGTTAACTACCTATATGTAGGTAGGTACCTAATGTAGATAGTTAGCGGCGCCACGTACCCGCGTAACTTGGTGGAAGTCTTCTACTTGCCTCAAGTAAAACAGCAATATAAGCCTATGCCCCAATGCCAAATTTCACAGGTTAATCAAATCTTTAATTGTGAATACGCAACAAAATAGTCATGGTTTATATTTCATTTGTAGGTGCTCCGTTCAATTGAAGTAATCGCTTACCTACTGGCTTTTTCATATTTTCCTCTCCCTCAATTATAGCGCCATAGCCACCTCGTCTACAAAAATACCAACTCGAGGCCTCGACATGAGGGCAACACCAACCAGACTCTTTCATACCCTAAAATCCCTCCAACATGAAAATCCATTAGTAAGCCACATCTATATATACATATGTATATACACGTTTTGACTTAAATCAGGGTCTCCCACGAACGGGGTCCATCCCACGGATGCAACGAGGACTCCCCGAGAGGCGGAAGATTAGGGACGTCGCCAAAGTAGTCGCCGTGTCATCGGCAAAGGGGGGGGTGGGTAAGAGTACCGTAGCCGGTGAGTCCTAGTGCGGGCCGCAACCTGCGGTGAAATAGTCCACTAGATAGATAGACCGATGCTGACATCCTCCCGGCGCCATAAGCAAATCTACCACTCGCATTCGCTCGCTTGGGCTACCGTGCAGGGATATTAGACACGGATATATTTGGACCGTCTATACCGACGCTTTTCAACCTCTCTGGGGAGCCACGGCTATCTTCTAGTACGCACGCTTTCTAGGTCCCCTATGCGACACTTCCAGCCTAGGGCCGCCCACTAACCTGTGCTCAGATAACCAGTTGCTTCCCCTATCCAACTATGGTGTCAAGACGATGTCGATAGGTTACCTCGTCGGCGAAGACGCGCCTGTGGTGTGGCGTGGACTCATGGTCATGAAGGCCCTCCAGCAGCTGCTACATGAGGTGGAATGGGGCGGACTAGACATTCTAGTATTAGACCTACCTCCCGGGACAGGCGACACCCAGCTCAGCGTTACGCAGCAGATCGTCCTCGACGGTATGGGTTTTTCACGCTTACAATGTAGTGAACGCAAGCTGACACGAGTTGATCAGGATCCGTTATCGTAACGACACCTCATACCCTAGCGGTCAAGGATGCGATCAAGGGGATCAACATGTTCAAAAAGGTCAGCGTCCCTCTGCTCGGCCTAGTCCAGAACATGTCGTTGTTCTGCTGTCCGCACTGTCATCAAGACACGGCTGTGTTTGGATCTACTGAACGGGTGAGGGGGCTTTGCCGTGACCACTCGATCGATTTACTCGGCGACATCCCGCTACACCAGAATATAGGAGATGACGGGCAAAGGGGCAAACCGACCGTTGTATCAGAACCTGAGAGCAACAGAGCAAAGGCATTCATGGATATCGCTCGGCAAGTGGGGTCTAAGGTAGGACTTTAAGCAAAGGGAGTGAGTGTGGCATATTAGGAACTGTATAGGAAAGGTCGTGTACCATAGTATGTACAAACATGTGGGAGCACACTGTATGACCACGAGCCCATACTAATCTTAGAGCCTATATAGACCAGACATGCCAGATGCGGAAACAGCAGTTACATCTTGGTGCAGGCCGACAGTCGGGCTTTTGGGGCCAGCAACATCTTATACCCTACGTACAACGAGCATTTAGCATATCAACTACACGGAACAGACCAGAAGGGCGGTTGGAAACGACTTCGCTCTTATTCATATAACTGGATAGTTGCCCAGGCACAAGGCGGGGTATCGCCTTAGCACGACAGATACAACGTCCCACTCGTAATACACGTTAGCATGCAGACTATATGGCTAAGGGAGAGAGGAAACAAAGCCTATGAACCACTCCCACAACGCCGAAATTGCCCCATCACCGTCCCCATTCCTCAAACAATTAACAGAATAAGGGTTCCGCTTGAGAATCGTCTGTGACCAGCATTAGTCCAAATCCTCATTGGCTTGGTAGATGTGGCGGGTCCTCGAGGGATCTTTCCGCATGGCTTGTCCCGAGCCCGTGAAACCAACTGGAAGCGGGTCAGCAATCAGATACGACATAGAGCAGCTAGCGCATTGCGGATGGGTGTGAGAACCAACCTCTCCCATGGACACCCTCCGGAGTACGAAACATGCTGTCTTTCTTCGATTTATTCGCCTTGGCAAATTTGGATTTGTTGTTGAACTCTTGCCATTTGGTCTTGCCAGCTTCGAGCTCCTTCTTCGCCTTGATCTTCTTGGGCTTTGGCTTCGCATCCCCTGCAATACCGAGAGCCTCCTCCCTGCTCCTCTGGGCTAGCTCGGGGTTGATGCTGGCGGCAGCGGATATCACGCCAGGGTTCGAAGGGGTAGAGGCCAGCGGCGGCGGCGGCGGCGGCGGCTGGGCTGGGGCGGCGAAGGGACCTGCAGCACCGACGGGGGTGCCGTCGGCTTTTCTCTTCTGCGCCACGGGGCGGATGTCTTTGGCGCGCAACTGCTCCGTGTTATCGTAGCTCTTGAACTTGACGACGTAGATGGGGGCCACGGAGGAGCCAGTGATGGAGGTGATGCGGGCGGGGTAGAAGGCCTTGTCGCCGGATACCCATTTAGCCATGACGTTGTCGTTGACCTTGTAGTTCACGGGGCCGGCGTCGACATCCTTCTCCTCGGGCGGTGGCTGGGGCTTCTTGAAGGCGGGATGGTTCTCTCGCGACCACTTCTCCGGCACGGCGGGCGGTGGCGGTGGCGATGGCGCGCGCGCCGGGGCTTGCGGCTTCGACGGTGCCTTTGTCGGCTTCAATTCAGCAAGGGACTCGTTCAGCAGGCTAAGCGCATCATCTAACTCAGTCTTGAGAGCGAGGAGTTCTGCGTTACTTGGATCATCTCGGAGCCCAGCTTCCACGACGTCAAGCTGCGGAGAAAGGACGGTCAGCCAGTGCGTTCACGCCTCTCGGTCGTGCAGTCATTCGGTTATCAGTGTACCTGTTCTCGGAATTGCTTGATATCCTCCTCGATACTCGAAATGTCGGCCATGGCGATTTCCAAAAGTCCAGTCGACGATGCGGGAAAGGGAAGACGTGCAAATAGAGATGAGCAGGCAAACGTGAGAGGATAGGTATCGATCGGTTGTATTATCCGGACTACGTGAGTAGAGAATGATATCAGTTGGTCAGGACTATGTACTGTAGGTCTACGCTGCCTTAGGTAAGTAACTACCTAGGTACCTAGGTACAAGTAGGTACCGGCAGTAGAATGAACAAGCATCACGTATCGATAAGCGGTACCTAAGTTAGTTAAGGGTACGTACCTCTGTTAGGTACCTATGTACCTGGTAACTACTGTACATGTAGGCAGGTTCGTCCCACCCATCCCTAGCTCTAACAATGAGTTCAACCGGCCATCACAGCCGCTGTCACCTGGCATTTACCGCTCTCTACCAGACGCAGACGTCCCTCGACCTTCTCACTTCTCCTGGATGAGATCACCACTCACTAATTCGGTGTACAGAATAGTCACGTATTGCACTTTGGCAGTCTTTCAACCTCGTACAAGCCAAAATTCTAGCTAACCTACCTATCTATCTGCCTTGTCCGAATTTATCAATGCAAACTCGCGACCCCGCAGTCGTCTTGCTAGGCCCAGGACCCATGAGGCCAGACGACATGCAGCATCTCAAGATAACATGAGCCATGTGGACTAGGTACACTGGACTTCCGTGGTGAGCGATCAGCCCGCCATGCGACGCTTTCATCGAGCTGCATGCCGCCATCGTTGCGAGATAGATTACCCTGGTTAGGGTGTTGCATCCGCCCCCCAGACGCGCCAATTCCATATGCACACACCGTCGAGCCAAGTCGAAACCTGCAGGCTGGAGAGAGCCCGGCTTGCCCCTGCTTTGCGGCATGCCTATCGCGGTGCCGTAACTGTGCGCTCTTCCACGTTTGCCTTGACGTTTCCATCGAATCTCTCGGGTGAGATCAACAGGACTTCGACTAATTACCTACTGTACCTATGTAGGTTAATTTGCCTCGAGGTAGTACAGTTGATGTGATTCCGACGTCGCCCCGAATCCTCTCCTTGGCTTTTCGGCAGTCGCTCAATCACACTGCTTCCTCTCGGTCAGACCACGCTTCATCGCGCCTAAGTCGGCCGCAGGCTAGATAGCCGGAGCTTTGGCAAAGAGCCCATTCCGAACTAGATGCTCGCGTGATATCTAAATTTAGTGGTTTGCTAGCCTACCGATGTTGCTTGGGGTCCCGGTATCTGGCCCCGAGCAATCACGTTGCGCAGCACAAGCATACTAAGTGATCGCTTATGACCGCTTACACAGGCCCCCGAAGGATTGGCTACCGCTCTGCAGAACGCCCGGGCGTTGCTAGTGTTGCTGGCGGTGCATCTATTTTCGAGTTCCTCGGCCCCCAGTGCCATTGTTGCTGCTACGAATATGTGTAATATCTTAGATGGACCGCAGTCGCTCTCGAGGTATTAATGTCTAAGTCTCTGCCCTCGCTCCATTGAGCTTTCTTCTATGACTGTATATCATATGTCTAGTGTCGTCCATTATTTTTCACATATCTCCGTCGTCATGTCCGTTTGAGCCCAGCTTATGTGCTCCAAGCTCCTATCATGCCTCTAGCAGAGTTCTCACTCTTTTTCATACTAACCCCATTGCCTCGTTCAACTCTATCAACAAAATAAAGCCCTTTCAGTGTGTGGTCTCAGTCACGGTTATGAATCGAGTGTTGCGCGGTCCGTCTGCCAGGGCCTGTGTTCGAATAGGCAACCATACCTGATCTCTATGCTACCGAGATCCCTTGGGGACGTAAGTTGCGGCTATAGCCCACATGGAGGGAACAGTTCGCTAAGAAGGCAACCAAAGCCATGTACGTCTGAGCAGTTCCCTTTCGCTGCCTTTTATCCACTTGAAAATCTGGTCTATATTCACGCATGCTGATTGGACGTTTTCTTCGCTAGACTCACCACAACGAATGGCGATGGTGCCCTCCCAGGCCTTTTCTGCGACCTAGCACAGTCGTTAGAGCCTCGACGTCATGCCAGCCATTGAATTCAAATACAGTTGCGATAAGGCAATCAGCAATACGAGCTATGAGAAGGGATGCAATGTCAGCAAGGGCATCATAATATTGCAGATACACGACGGGCGATGACGACGTTCGATGTGCCGTTCAGGGCCGCATCTCCGCATGTTTCAGACACTTGAGTCCCTTCACGGCTCATCAAAATGAGGGTCTTCCCCCCAAACCGTGTGGTCCCCGGGGGGTTTCACGACAATTTTGCTTCTATGAGAGTTCTAGTCCGGTATTGACTTAGTCCTGGTTTCGGAACTATCCCCCCTTGTTCGAAATACCTTATTTTTTTTTTTTTTTTTTTTTTTTTTTTTCTGAATTATATCATAATGGGGTCGACTTTGACCGGATTTAGTGATTGGTCGCCGAATAGCACCAATTCCCCAATCACGCATCCATGGTGGCCACAACACCCCAGTCCACCACCTCCTTTCCCAGGTTTCCCCATGCCGATGAATGGATCAGAGAAGTGTTTGTAAGGCGTTCTTTTCATATATTTCTCTTTCTTATACCTCTGCTGACCATCTTCTAGGTTTCGCCGCATGGTGCTGGACGAGTGCTACCAGAGCCGGTTCTGGGCCCGAGCGCTCGAATTTTATCTACTAGATGATGAACTGCATTATCCTCCATATAGATGTCTTATGGGGTCGTGTCCACAAGGAGACTTTAAAGACTCCAAGAGCATGCTCCGCCACTTGAAAGAGTGCAAGTACTTCCCGCAAGGGAAGTTCTACTGCCCGACCTGCCGCCAGATTGAGTCGTTCAAAGTTGTGTCCAAGAAAAAATGTTCTTGGGACCAAGTCAATTGGGCGCACAAGGTCCTCCAGAAGTCCTGGAAAGTTCTCCAGAGAATCTCCGGCAACCGCTCGCTATGCCCGAACTGTCTTCGGGGGATGTCGCCGAATGGTTCAACTACTACCGAGGCTGGTTCTTTTGACAGTAGTCAATTTGCGCAGCCCAAGTCTCCTATGCCGCCCACAGTATTTAACACCGACTTTTCACAGGCTGGTCAGGTCTCTTCTATTACACCGCCATGGGAGCTCTCTGGAAGCGATATGTCCTCGGAAATCTCTGATATGTTCCGGCAGCTGGATTATGTAAAACATCAGGGACTAGCTCAGGAGCTACCACACAATGGAGGAGCGCCTATCCCGAGAAACCCTAGCCATCAAACGTCACCATCTAAGCTTCCTTTGGCCTTGTTTGATCAAACCGCCTTTTCGAGCAATTTCTCCCCGCCGTCCGCCAACCTCAGAAACGAGTCCCCGGTGATGGGCTGGAACACTCCCGTTATCGCTTCATCACTCCCACCCGCAAGCCAAGAAAGTCACCGTGGAGAGATGCCCTCCCTAAAAGTGAATACGGGCCAACCCGTAGCAAGTATATCAGTCCCAGAATTCGAATACATGCTGTTAGACGAAGGTCAGACTCTAAGCCCAAATATGGGCTTAGACAGCCAAGGTATGGTCGATTCAAACCTGGGTCCCATCGCGCCACAATCGAGTGAGATTACCCCATTCGGTGCTCCATATGGTCCCAACAAGGTGCTTATTCCTCACAACAGTAGCCATCTCCACCTCTCGTCACCAATGACCATGTCGTCATCTTCAAACCACGACTTATCGCCAAGTTCGGTGTCGTCGGAGCCAGAGTATCAATGCAATTACCCCGGTTGCTCCTTCAAGCCTAGTGGCAAGAACAAACGGGCGTATTTTCGAAAACATTTGAAGACGCATGACAAGAACAAGATTCCTTGCGACCATTGTAATACAACATGTTCGCGGCTAGATAACCTAACTTGTCATATCCGCAGAATCCACCCGGCCATATACGACTCAGTGTACAAATCGCGACAGGACAGTTCTAGAAGTTGTCAGTCTTCCGGTCAGCCAAGGCGGAACGGGTCCCGCCGGGAAGACAAATAGGATACTTTGAATTTCAATTTGCTGTCTTTTCCTATCCATGTCTTATAGTCTTAATCAGATTGTGCGCACCAGACAAGAGGGGGAAGCCGGTCCTCCAATACCTCGGTTATTTATTTTCCTATACGGCGGACGGTCGGGGACTAGCAAGAGTGGACGGTTCCTAATTACGATTTATCAAAGGCAATATAATGTGGATGTTGTTTATCTTCATGCGAGTGCCAGGCGGTATTTCTAAGTTGCTGCACTTCCTGCAAGCAGTCGCCGTGGGACTTTGAAGGCTTGGGTTATGGATACATGATCGGAGTTTCTCATCATCTAATACATCATCACCAATTATGCATTTTGATCGCACTCTTATCTACTCATCCACCACTTTCCTTTGACCCGGGCCACAAAACATATAAATTTGATTAGGGAAACAACCTGTCACAAGGCCTATACATAGGGGTAAGTAATAGTATACGTTGTTGCGCAAGGGTCCTCAAAACACCTCCCTACGTACTACTACTATATACGAACAGTCAGTCTCTTTGTTCCATGGCTCAAGACTGTGCCACAACCGTCGATTATTAGTCAATACAGTAAAAAGAAAGGTGTTTACATATAATGTTTGTCTGTAGCATGGGCATCGATGCAAGGAGCCTTCCATATAAATTCGGTCAGTCTGGGGTGAAAGGCATTTGCTGTACATACCTAGTGGGGCATTAGCCATGGTACCAGGGCGTTTAAAAGCTACAGCCGATTGCCCCATTAGGTAGTGACCCATATCTCAAGAGCGCCTCTATCACCTCCAATGAAAAGATCGCATTATACTCCGTACCTAGGTAGTTACGGCTAGAATGAGAAAAAGGAAAAAAATACAACTGAGGAGCGAATGGGAATTGAACCCATGACCTATCGGACTGCAGCCGATTGCTCTACCTCTGAGCTACCACTCCAACTGTGTTAAGGATCGTGCTTTTTATCTATATATCCTCCGTGAAAAATAAACAGAACCCGGGCGAATTGTCACATGATTATCCTTAGCCAACCCTACCTAGTTCAGGTATCTAGCTCTTGGTTGGTCTCTTGACCCTGGCAACGAAGATAGTATAGTGCCAACTGATCTAGGTATATAGATAGTGGAGAGCGGACGGGATCTAAGTTTTACAGATGTTACGGTCGCACAGTAAATAAGCTATCGTTAACGAAAAGATTGTGAGCGGAACAAAGCGCCGCTTACATAATACATATGTCTATCCTGACCTATCAGAGCAACGACCTACACTCACTTACAACGACAACCTCATGCGCCGCCCTCGATCACCTCAGAAGACATCCAGAGATGTCCTGTTTCTGCATTTCCGCCAGCCATGATTATCCTTGTGCGGCATGGGCATGCTTCACGAGAGATGCGTCATAGCCTTCTCTAAAAATGGCTAGAGAGCACTTGAAATCGTGGCGTCGACTAGTTCATGGTTCTGTGCAACCAAGGTGCATATCCGACTACACCTCAATCGGAAGCTAATGCATCATAGGAAATGTTGCTCCAACTAGCCAAGAGTCTATGTGGCTTGTCTAGTATGCAGAGGCGAGAAGGGCGGAGCAAGTAGTATTGGGGTTCACATAATCAACAGCCCGCCCCCTCTATGCCACAATACCTATTACCATCCACTCCCTGGAGACTGCTAAAAAATTACCGCAACTCATTCGTACGGTTGCCTTCAGGCGGGTTGTGTGCGTGTTTCCAAGAGAAAGAACCGCTGCGCCCGATTTTACTCTCTGAACTAAGTAGTCGGGGCACGCAGGAGAGTTATGTTGCTCGGAAGCAGCGAGTATTCTCCTACGTAAGGCTCGCGGCTTCGTGTGCTCTCCCCGCTCCTCTTTTACTCCCCTCGAATAGGACTCGAGTAGGTTATTACGGTGCTGCACCCCTCATCCTATGAGACCAACTACTGAATGATCTTCTAATCATCAGCCCTGCAAGATGACGGTCTTGGTTCGGGGGCGACGAAGCGGTATCATGCCCATGTCATCTTCTATTGGATACTCTCTCCGAGATAGCAGGCCACATTTTCACCTCGTCCCGCCCAAGTATACTAGCTGCTGTTATTTTTGCTCTCGGGCAGTGTAGTGCCCCGTTCCATAGATAATCAGAGTATGGGCTACTGAAGAGGTCGGCGTCGTGTAGTACCCCTCCCACTGTTCTATTCTAGTCAGCCCCCAGCCAGCCATCTTTAGGGGGGCGAAATATAGTATTATAACTAGACTCTGTCCCCTTCTGAGACGCGCGAGACATTCTTCGGAGAAATTGAAGTGGTTTCAGTACAGGCGAACCTCTCAAGCTTTGGTTTGTTGTCGGCTCATTTGCTTACTCGCTCGCTCGCTGGAATCTCCATTCGCGATCCTATACTTTTCTTGCATTTCCCAACTTGCCCTTATACGTATCCCAGTTTCCCACGACCCCTCCGCTGAACCCCTCACCTCGTATGTTCGCCATGCGTGAGGCAGGGCGCGTACGAAGTTCATCGCATTGTTTCATTATTCCTCAACTTGCTTCGTCCATATTACCAACGTAAACTCCGATTATCATCATTGGCCCAGTGATGTCCCTGGGGCCCTAGCGTGCTGGGCAGGGCATTATCCTCGCGAGTATACGGTCCCTTCGACCACCCCAGGTCGCCGTCGCATGGAGGTAGGCAACCGAACCTACCGCACATGGAACAGTACCCTTCTGTCTGCCTTTTTTCCACTTCACAGTCTACACATGATCTGGCATATGCTGATTGGACATTCTACGAGAGTAGGAGACAAGGTGAAGAGCGATCAGCGAGAATACAGAGTCGGGCCCGAACCCTACCCCTCTTTGAGGCTCATCTCACGCCCTTGTACCAAGCCCTTCCGGTACACCCGATCGTTTGTGCGAACCTAAGATGCTACGAGGGCTACGGGCACGAATCTAAGTGCATAGAAGTGGACGATTCTCAATCATTCCAAAGCGAAGCTAGACTTAACAATGACCAACGGCAAGCTTTGACAGCTCTACACCGTACGCTGTTACATGAGCACCATGACTTTTCCCTGACGTCCCAATACCTGCCAGCGAGCAGGAAACATGACTGTGATTAGCTGAGGTGAGGGGATGAGGGTGGGAAGGGTATGGGGAACGTACGGCAGGGTATGAGGTGGTTGCAAGTTACACGCTGGTGCAGCCGTCTTCACGTCCCCGCGTTCGGTCAGGCCCTTCAGCCCTTCGGGTTATATCAAAACGGCCCTGAGGTCGCTCAATATGAACGAAATCCGAGCAAAGATCATATCGTCCACCCTGATACCAAAATCCAGGTCCAATAGTCGTGTGCCTATCTCCTATTTCAATAATGAGTTCAAACATCCTCTACCATTTGGAGAGTCCTCCACAGCCAATATTCGGACTTCCATACGAAGTCGAGACTGGCGTTCCAATCAGTTTGGAAGACCAGATTTTCAGTGATGAACTAGATTTAGGCGGACCGGCGATCGGTCATGCCGCAAACCCAAATTGCGGGTCAGACTAGATATTCCTCTTTCTCTCATATTATCTAACTATATTTCAAGGTTTCGTTTAGGGGTCCTTGATGACTGTGCTAAGGCGCGGTTTTACGCAAGGGCTCTCGAGTTCTACCTGATGCCAAACCAGCACCAGAATGCTGTTAGCTTCCGATGCCCAATGGCCCATTGTCCAGAGCGGTTCCCAGACCCCAAAGAGATGTTGAAGCATCTCAAGCATTGCAAGTTATTTGCAAAAGGAGAGTTCTTTTGCCCGGCGTGTCGGCGGCAGGAGTCGTTCCGAGTCCGGTCTGGCAGGCGGTGTTCATGGGATAAGGAGCACCACCTTGGCCAGAAATTCCTTCAGAAGTCCAAGGACTTCTTCCAGGGTATTACTGGAAATCGCGCTGCAAATCAGCAGATTCAGAGCCACTCTTATTGCGCAAATTGTTGGGGTTTTTTAGTTTCAGGGGGATCGGCGCAAGGCGGCGGTCATCTCGGGCCATTCAGTCAAGTTCATCCAAAGCAGGCAACGAGACTTGCCCTTTCATCCAATGAGCTACACTCGGTTTCGCTGGCTTGCCCGTTCCCGGAATTAGACTCAGTAGCACGCTCAGAATTATGCAGCAACCCGAGCTCTACAAATAGCCCAACAGAGACATATGCCCAGCCCGCCTATACTGACTCAAACCCAATATCTAATATATCTGATGTATCTTCGGTAACGATGAGTCCTGATGGGATCCCCAATAGCTCCAGCAACTCACCTACATCTCCGCCCGATTATGAGGAACGACATTCCGTCTCTCGTCGCCCTAATTCTCCGAGCATACTCAGCAGAGCTAGTCATCGCAGTGCAGGGTTTTGGGGCGACTCTAATATCAACGATCCTATTGCGGATCAACATTCGGCCAGTCTCTATAGCAGTGTCCCGGCTAGTCAAGGACTTGAATTCCTTACTTTCTCTACAGCTCCCTTAGCTCACGAATCATTCATCGGCTCGTTGTCTCCGCCGCTCATGCCGGCGAATCATCGGAATGGGTTAAAGCTGCGGATAGAGACACCCGGCAACGACATAAATATAGTCGGACCCATTCTAGATTTCCAGGCACCACCCCATCGAAGCCATTTGATGAATTATGCGGCCGGTATCCCCAATCAAAGAGTAGTCAGTTTACCTACGGAGATGATATACCAGCCGCCAAACGACTTTCTCATCGCCACCCCAGACGTCGAGTCCAGCAGATCAGAGCCGAGCTCCTCTATTGATCCATCATCATCGGTATCGGCTGTCCCAACGTCAACTCCCCAAACGTCGCCGAGTTCTTTCGCGTCGGACCAAAGCCTACAATGCCCTATGTGCTTCAAATCATTTTCGAAGCTATCATATCTGAAAAAGCATTTGCTCACGCATGATCCAAAGATGGTACGGTGCCATTTCTGCGATGAGGAGTTTACTCGTAAAGACAATCTAGCGCCTCACATTAGGAGGATACACGATCCTAACTACAAAACCCCTAAACGTCGTCGTAGTAGCCCTGATAGCTTTCTGTCGACGCCACGGCGGAAGAAGAAGACGCTGCGCATTCAGAAAGAGTTATAGATAATGCTAGCTCTCCCCGATTGATTCCGGTTTCATTTATTTCGTTTCGGACCTTTTTATGTCGCCTGGAAGCTTTCTCTCGTGCACTTCTACTTAGCTGGACTCCTCGTACCCTCGAGCTACGCCCTAGTGGGGGCTTAGTCCGAGCAGCCTGCTTGTTACGATATATGATTTAATGATGATAAAGACAATGATAATGATTATGGCTACCTGTATACACTTTTATGTATCGGTGACACCGGGTTCTTACTGTTCTTTCTTATTAGTGTATGTTAGGCACATGAGGAGAAGCTGTTGTTCACGTATTAGTTCCTTTAATATTCTGATTGAGTCGAAAGTTGTAACCTACCGGTTTAAATTTTATCTTCTTACCTCGTTGAAGTCTAGGGCATGCATTGCATCAGAGGATTTGAGTGATGATTAAATAAACATGGATGTAATAGATCTCGACATCTAGACACCTCGTGGCCGGCCTCTTCACCAACAGTAACAACAAAATTTGCAATCAGGGCCTTCTGTCGCAATCGATGATATTTGCTTTGACACCTTCCGGGACTTCTAATGATTTGAGGTTTTCTTGAGAACCTAGAAATACCTAGAACTACTTTGTGAGCATTCATCTTCGGTCTCGCCGCAGGTTTTTTGGTCCGCCGTTTTGAAGCCTTTAGCAAGGTTCGCAACATGTAATCGTACTCATTTACCGTGCCGCAAGCCTTGCTGCAAATGTTGACTAATTCCCATACCAATGTTCTCTCGCTTGACGACTATATCTTGACAAATCGCCATGCCTGCGGTGTGTGGGCTCAGCCGTTACACGTACCAAACTTACCACAGACCAGGCATCTGGTCCCTGTATTATATGCATAGGGCTTCTAGAATACCTTCAACCGTAACGACCTCCTGATACATTTTGTTCTGTTTGCCTCACTAGACGTCTGCTCCTGCCAGTGTACATTGATGTATCTTGATGTATTTCAAATCTGCCCTGTCGTGACTCGAACCGCGCATCACAAGTCATTCCCTGGTCCTGCGGCGGAATACCGCGACCCTTCGTATAACCTAGAGAAGGGCTTATACCATACTTCCCAACTCCTTTGAGATCTATCACTTTCCCAGGGAGCGAAGGGCCGATTTATAGGCCCTGTAAGCTAGGCAGCGATGAGAAACCTGCAACCAGATCTCTCTAACTCAGCACCTCCCTTATTTATCCGTTGCCTTAGATGGTGAGGTATCGTGGTAGGTAATACGCCTAACCGGTCGAGGTTGATTGTCCTGACGATATAAAACCACGGAGTGTCTGTGTTCTTGATCCTATCTGTCTTGTTCTCTAGGAGCAAAAGCTATCAAAACCCCAGCACTTCAAACTTCCTTATTCGCGATATCCCTCACCAAGGGCTGCGTGGGGCACTACCTTGAAGATCATCATCACACGAAGCTATAAGACCAGTCATTCGAGATGGATCGTTCAAGGTAAGCAATAGCATCCTAATTCCGTATATGCGGATTACCCAACCTGTCCCTATCCTCTAGCATTTTAGCTCAGCAACCTATATACACTGCACGCACTACATATATTCAAAACACTACCAATGCCATATGCACTACGTCCTTCATATAGCACTGCATACACACGCAAGAGCAAAGGAAACGGATCTTCTTCTCCTTTTCCCACTCCGCTACATATAATATAACGTAAAAATACACATTATAGATAGTCCACAATACGCCGTATATTACACCCCGCGCGCTCACCCGCAGCCTGCCAAAATGCCAAACTAACCCAACCCAGCTCTAGCCACGCTCCGAAGCACTCGAGCCACAAGCACAAGAAGTCGGGTCACAAGTCCAAGTCTTCTAAAAAGTCGACTCCTGCTCCCCAGCTTGAAGACTATCTTTCCTCGGCACAGCCGCACGAGCAGTTTGCCTCCGGGTATTCCTACGACCGCCAGACGGGGCAGCAGGTGGTGTCCCAGTGGGACAACATGTGGCGCGGCGCCTCAGGAAGCCGTTAAGAAAATGCCCGATTGTTACGTCTCGTCTGCGCGTGCTTGGCGGTTCACGATCCAGTCACTCGCCCACTCATAAGTCGGACTATCTATCCACCTATCTACCTATAGCAGCCCGGTAGTATAGCCTGCCTCGCATTCCCTCGTTGCATGGCTGTCTATCTAGCTAGCTAGAGCTGTCTGGACGAGGGGGAACATTGGCAGAGCTCGCGAATGACGTAGACGGACGGGTTCGAGACACGGCATTTATTCTTTCTACTAACTACCTACCTATGTACGCATATGTATGTGCGGTGCCGGTGCCCGGTGCCCGGTGCTTGGTGATGGTGCTGGAGCTGGCTGGACAGGCGTGAAAGAGAGAGAGAGAGACAGAGAGATAGAGCGCGAAGCGAGAGATGCAGGTGACGGGTAGCAGCCGCGTAATATGCGATGGAGGGATGGATGGGTGGGATTGAAGGGATTGATGGGTGCGGATTGAATGCGTGGGAAAGACAAAGGTTAGCTTAGCTTCGGAGCGGCTCGTTTAGCATGCCTCTAGAGCTGGTCGTGGGGTAGTATTTCAATCACTCGACCAGTCCAACGCTGGGTTCGCTGTCGCTGTCAGTGTGCCCATTTTGCGCGTGCGAGGACTCGGCCGGAGTTTGCCGTCGCTGTTTCTCTCGGTGTTAATACCCTCTTGGCTTTCCCCGACCTGCCTGCGGGACCTACTACATAGTTACTACATACTACTGTATGACCTACCTTACCCGGTAAACCAGGGGACCTGGCGCCTGGGACCTCGGGTTATTTTTCTCTTTGGGTGTCGTTCTTTGGAGAGAGCTTTGCGCTTCCTAAACCTGCTTGTGACCGGTTAGGTAGTTGGTTGCTGGAGATCCCGAGTTGGCGAGCTTCACCTCCAAGCAAGCAAGCAAGCAGAGGCAAGGGCCCCGCGCGCGCTGGGCTGCGTTGCGTCGGCGTGCGTGGACATGTGACGTGACAGCGCAGAATGCCTAGACTACCACACATCCGTACGTACATAGTATGTACAGATTTCACCCCGGAAGCGAGGCGGGAAGGCAGGCCGGCGGCGCCTGGGGGAAACAACTGGGTCACGCTGCGTCGAGAGATTTTGCGATCTCAGGCGATTCGGATTACCTACCTGTCGCGAGAATCTGATCGAGATGGCGTGAGAAAATACCTAGCAATTGACCCTTGGTGTTACCTAACTACCTTCGTACCTGCACTGCACTCTACAGTATCTAGATCCATAGATGCCAGCTGAGATCGAACGAGGTCTGGCTTCTCCGCTGTCCTGGTCCTGGTAGGCTGGTCCTGGTCCTGGTCCTGGTCCTGGTCCTGGCTTTGGTAATATGGTTTGGTCTGGTTTGGTCTGGTTTGGTGCAGCGCAAGCGTAAGTATGTAGCGATCATACGGTTTCGAGGGCTGAATGCCGTGATGGACGTGACGGATTCGGTCGAATTGGTGGGGTAGAGGCCTTGGCGGCGATGCATCTCGTCTCGTCTCGAGCACGCGGAGGTAGTGCGGGTGTGATTTTCTCCAAGGTTTTGTTTCTCCAAACGTCGAAAATAGAAAGGCAGACAGGCATGGCTCAAGCATTGGCCCTAGATAATACCAAGTTACCTACATACAGCTAGCTACCTAGCTACCCTTACCTCTCTTCTTCCCTACCTAGTTACCTACTTCCCGACCTTCGTCAAACAGTTTCTTCACGAATGTTGCTTCTTGCTCGTACGTCTGTTCGTTCGTCTGTCTGCCTGTCCTGTAGGGTTGCTTGGTTGGCTCGTGATGTTCGCTGGCCTGTACGACATGCCTGCCTGCCTACCTACCTACCTACCTACCTACCCGTGCTCGGGAGAGGAGACGGGCCTGCAGCAGGATTCACCGGCTACTTTCTTGACACGGGTACTGGCATGGGCGTGAACCTCAGGTCGTCGTCACCTGTGCTTCTCCGGTGCATGGTGGTTTTGGGGTAAAAGGCTATTCTAGGTAGGTACTGCCGTTGAATCGCTATTAAGGCCGTTTTGTTTCCCAGCAAAAATCGTCGCATGCCTACATGATACACGACAATCGGCAATCGGGAATTTGGTGATGATGGCCAGACGGTGAGTGGTTCTTGCGGATAGGCGCCGCGGTGTGGGTGTAACCCCTGCTACACTACTTATGACCTAATACCTGCCGTAGTTATGGCATGCTTCCTCTGTTTGTATTTGCTTTACATAGTAGGTATTCTTTTCTTCACCTTCGGTTTTGTTCCGATTTGTGTTATCGAAATGCCGAGGACCTTGGCTAATTGGCAATCATCATGAGATGAGAAAAGAAAAGAGCCGGGTTAGGTTTGAGTTTCTACCTAGTTTAGGTTGAGCTGGGAGGTTTCCAAATACCTACCTAACTATCTGCCTACCGCCTACAGTACTTTGTCGTGCAACCCCCCGTGCTCTAGCGTAGCAAGAGAGGTCCCCGTTAGTTACTCGAACCAGGTCATTGGGATAAATTACCAGATCGCATTTTCTCCCGGTAGATCATCATGTTAACAGCGCGCGACCGTACATGAGAAAGGGGTGTTTGAGAAAGAGGGTCTGCGCCTGCTATAAGGCCTGGCTCGAACGATGTTAGTGTGCGTCACATTGGGAATCCTGGTGCTGGTTGGTATGTACTCGATGTCCGTGTTTTCGCAGTGTCTACACCATCTATTTACGTTTACATGTACTAGGCGTGCAGAACATAGGGCCTGTGTACACAGAGTCTGCGCGTGAGGGCGGAGTGCAGTAGTTTTCGTACACTAGCTAGGGGGGATATACATACATACTAGCAACCTATGTAGGTATGTATGTATGTATGTATGTATGTATGTATGTACATGTAGTACCTACGCTCGAGAGGATGTGGAAAGAAACCGTCGTCACTGGGCCAATGGGGAATTGTCTGGAGCCGGGGATACCACCATAAACAAGCCCTGTCAGAGGATGTTTAGTTTGGTTTAGTTTAGTCGGAGGCAAGTGGGCTTTGCGAGAGCTGTGGATTGGTTTGGGTCTCAGGTGCGGGAAAGGTTGGCAGGTATGTATTTGGAATAGGTATGGTATTTGCACGAAGATGTTGTGTTCCCGGTTGTGCCCACCAAAAAGAGCCCCATGATGTGTCGCACTCGTCCCCCTTTGATTGGTTACCGACACGGCATATTAAATCTCTATACAACCTTCCCGCCAACTACCTACACCGCGCTAGACTTGCACGGGCCACATCATCTCTGAGTTGTTACGAAGTATCTACAGTATTGACATTGGTGAATTGATGCCGTGTAGGTAGATACGTGCTCGAGACACTAGGTATAGCGGTATGTGTGTATATAATACTGTCCTGTCCGGATGAGACATAACCAGTATGGGCGGCTGGGGACGACGAGAATTGTTTAGCTGTTGGTTGTTGGTATTATAACTATGTTGACGCCACACGCCAGCCACTCATCTTCCTTACCACCCTCTCTTTCTCTGCCTGTTAGTTGTTGGTTTTCGTTGACGATGATGATGATGATGATGATGACGATGGTGAGCCTACTACTACCGTACGTATATACTAACTGGGGATGATGCTCACGAGAGCAGAGGATTTTCAAGTCTGGTCGCCTGAGCACTCCCAATCCTTGTCTGGCGGTGAAGACGCCCCTCGACCCGTCGGGAAACGCTTGCCAAGTTGCATACGGGTCCCGGATAGGCCAAGGTCGGACAGGGTGTATGACGCTATAATCTGGTCCAGGACAGCGTATTATGTACGATATATGTCGGTCATCTTAGGTGCGCCCATCTGTAAGTAGATGTCTGTCTGCATGAGCGAGACGCGCGGGAAATCGGAAGCGAATCATGGAAAACATAAATCGGTTTGACGCTTCACTGGTTGGCGCTGAATAAGGGCTTCTGTTCTGGACCCCTGCTTGCCCGTGCCCTGTTGTCTACCTAGGTATTTCGACGCCATCCAACACTACAGTAAGTAACTACTATCTGTATTCTGTTTACACTATGTGCCTCACTCCATCTTTGGTGGCTTGGTCGTTGCGACTCCCTATTTGTGGTAAAATCCATCACGTTGTTTATCTGATCTAGGTATACACTGGATGCCGATGGGCCATTTCCCCGAGTTTGGTTTGGTTCGGACGGCCAAGCCAGACCCAGTACGAAATGCAGAGACGTAAGTAGAGTGGCGAGACAAATTGCCGAGACCCCAGCATTTGCGAAAGCCTGGAGTGGACCCCAGTCTAAAGGATTCGCCCAGTGCCGGTTCTGATGTCAGACAAAAACCTCACTGCAGACTCGCGCTCTGTGCATTTGCATTGGCGGTCTTGGGGCGGTCTTTTGGGGGGGAAGACACTTGGCATAGATTTCGTCGGGCTCCATATGTATGTAAGCCTCCCTAGGACACAACGGGGCTAGATAGGGTCCCGGATGATTTGAGCGCTTGCACAATTACGTAGTGTTGGACTGTTACGTACGTACGGAGTCGCGTATGATGTACCAAGGTACCTAGACTATCTGCCTAGACTACAGCTGTACTTACCTACGATTACTTTGTAGTTATGTCGGCTGTGTCTGCCGGCTGTGTCTGTCGGCTGTGAAACGTGATTGGTATCCTGTACATACGCTACCCAGCTGTCGGACAATTCCAATGCTTGGTGGATTGGGGGGGTGTGCACACGTATGTACTTACAAGTTTGAGCGCGGAGCTTCGACGTCCAGTCTTCCTCGATCGAGACGGATCAATGATCATGAACAGCCACCAACAGACAGCTCTTCTGCTCGGACAAACAGACTGATCGACAATGCAATGTACATAGTTACAATGTAAGTAAACGCCTCAGTCGGCGTCATTTCAGGGTCCATCTAGCCTACCACGTAAGTGCGTACCCCGTACACTGCCTATCAATGCCCTACTACTGTACAGTAGGTATTCTATTGCACGAGGGATGGATGCTGTGGTAGACGTCTATGCTGTACACCATCCTGCTCCCGAGAGGCTTGCAGCAGCAGAAGGATTCCCGAGCGCGGTAGCTAGTGATCCGCACAGACCAAAGTCTAGGACTGATTGGCTTGGATTGTGTTGAACTGTTGCTTCACCTGCTTGTAACTACTGTATACCATCTGCACCCCTACGGATTGCATCGTATGGTCTGGATGCGGTATGGTATGGTAGGGTCGTGTAGGATCTGTCCATCCATCTGCCGACCGCTCGGTTCCCGACTCTTCGACACCTCCTCCATTCTGACCACCACGTACAGCATATAACTAACCAACCGACTTACCCTAACTATAGTTACCACACTACTGTACACTGTCTAGACGCTCTCACTCAGATTGACGGTGTTCCGGTGGCGGGCGCGTCGTCACCATCTCGTAGGCTCTTACACCTTCGCGTTCACCTTCACCGCTTCGAGCATGAATGTATGCATGTATGTATGTATGTACGAACATCGGATATGTTGTCGATGATGCTGAATCAGATTCCTGATCTGATCTGACCTGACTGGCTCATCACACATATGTACACATATGTAATACCGCACATAGCAACATCTCCCGTATCTCCTGGATAGGCAGTCATGCTATTCCCGGATTCCCTTCTCGGTGCTCCCCTCGGTGCTCCTGCTCGGTAGCCTCTGCGTCTCCTCGGCAGCATTCCAGACCCAAAGTCCGTGCCATAATTGGCATTGCGGAAAGCCTGAGTGCATTAAAGCTGCAGGCTCGGAGGGGTTACACGTATTGCGCCGACAGCACTTGTTGGCTGCTCAGCTGAAGCAGAGATCCCGCCAATCCAATTGAGCCTGATTGCCATATATTGCCTTGGTCTTGGGACGCCAGTCGGTCGCCGTGCGGGCAGATCACCCGGTGGCCCAGACAATGCCCCCCCTCCGTGCTGCTGCTGGACGTACGGCCACCCTACCTACAGGGGCGGGTACAGGGACGGGTACCGTTGCAGTTGGGTTCCTGATGGAGAAATTAGGACCACATGCCTGGAGCGCACACATACTTATACGTACATCCACACACGACGACCTATTCATATCCCCCACACGTACCTACTACATACGTACTACGACATTACTGAATGCAGCACTTGAGGTTGTAGTTAATACAGAACAGGCAAATAACAATAATCGCAGCGTGCCTGCTGTAGCGTGACATGTCAATGTCAATAGAAGCGCCGAGCCTTATAGTACTTGCTCCTGGGTTCGCCTCGCCAAGTTCACCAGAAGAAGAAAATGTCACGGTTCACTTCTTAGAGTCAATTGGCGACGGTAGTGTCTCTGGTCTAATTCCCGGTTTGGTCTGGAAACCAGGGCCAAAACAATTGAAATAACTGGAATTGATGGTCTTCGACGTAATCCCGATCTAGTCCAGTTATGACGAATGATCATCTGTGCGAATTTGCGATGCCATTTGAACCCAAGCCCTTACTTACAGAGGCGGTTAGTACAAGTACGGGTCCTGTACTGTAATTAGGTATTCTGAATTCTGGAGGAGACCCTTTTCCAGTTGAAGCCCGCTAAGGCAGCAGGGGGGCGGAGGGGCGGAGGGGGGCTGCAAGAGCCACTTTTGGGGGTTGTTGCGCTGGAACATCCCCGCATAGACAATCACTACCTGTACCTCTTTATGTACATCCGCAGTGGTAGTTATGTCAAGTACAGTAGTATGTAGGATACAGGGGCAGCGCTTACACAGGGCACAGTGGTCCGACTATCTGTATGTAGACTAACGACAACAGACCTCAAATACATACCTACTTTCCTATCACATACTGTCCATACTTTGCGAGGTTTTGTGTTGTTGCTGCTGCTGCTGTTGTTGTCTTGTGATCGACTCACTCAAAGCCACTGAAGTCACTCGGATCACCCAAGCCAGTCGCGTATTCGATCGATCCCTGCGCATGTTGGCGTCTGGGCTTGATCATGGAAGTACCCCATTTTAGCCCGGAAAATGGGCGGCACAGCAGAGGGATTCGCGGATAAGTGTATCACAAGTCCAAAACACCATCAATGGCTTGATATACCCATACCCGGGTTCCTACCTACAATGACTGGGCTAGTAGGTACCCGTATACATATATGCATAAGTCTGTATGTATCATATGTGTACGTACAGTAGGTGCTAGATACCTAAGGTAATAGGTTATGTATGTCTGTCTCGACGGGTATGTAGGCATTTCACTTACCTACAGAATACATCATGGCGTATGTACATCCCCGGTTGGTTGGGTGTCGGCTGACGTTACCTCCTGCTAGCGCTCCCGCACACTGGACCCAACACCCAACCCTCCATCCGCCAACCATCTCACCTTATGTTAGTACCTACGAGGTACGTACAGTACAGTACCCTACTACTAGGTAGCCTAAGTATTTCATACACTATAGCGCCGGTAAGGGTTGCCCCAAGGTTACCTAGGTAGGTACATGCGTACGTATGTATCCCAGGTAAGTATGTGCAGTCCCGGACGTCTTATACAAAACATACATATATTTATTGTAATACGTATGATACATCCATGATATATTGGTTGCACAGCACAGAGACTACAGTACTATACTCAGCCCGGGGAAGACATGATATTCTGCCTGTCTATCCCATATATTTAGACCCCGTGCATCTCTCCACTAGTCGTTCGGGACCCTTTGAAACCCCTCCGACTCCCTTGATCCCTCACACCCATATCCATCCAGACCATAGCTCCTCGTCTAATACAGACCTCGACTTACTACACCACCCCATCGTGGATGACTACAACCTGCAGTTATTTTGTCATCACCGCTGTGCAACAGACTCTATATAATATAACAACATACAGTCCCGACTACAATGCATTTATTCGATCTCCCTCTCGAGTTGCTCGACCAGATCTTCTCAGATGCCGTAGAAGAAAGGACCTTTAAGCGGGTTATGAGGCTTCGCCTCGTCAACCGTCAGTCTCACACGCACACTCTGTCTCTGACGCGCTTTCATCTCAACATGAGGGCAATGTGCCGTTTCAACTAACACCTTATATATAGGCCAGTTCAGATGCTTGACTGATGAAGCCATATTTAGCTCCCGGATGCTGGATGACATCGCCTTTGATCCGGAGTTGAGCTTGAACAATCCCGAGCATCACGATTCGCCATGGACATTGTACTTGCGCACATATCTGGGCCGGAGGATATACCAGGAGCGCAATGAAAAGACAATGCGGGGGCAGTACAGGCAGGTGGCGGAATATCTATGGGCGACTGGTAGCAAGCTCTTCCCTGGCCTTACCTTTGAGGACTGCATATACGACCTTTCCGGCGTCACATTCTTCATCAATTCCTCCCTGGAGACGTCAGCCCTGCTTAAATCAACATCTGTTAAGGATACGTTCAGTCAACCCCAGCTCGCCACATTATTCTTAAACGCCGTTGTATATATGGGTCTGGACCCCTTCGCCAAGGCCCTCATCTCAGAAGACCCAAACGATTATTGGCAATGTCCTACCGTGGCCGCGAGCACCAAGCCCTGCTTTCGCCGGCTCATCGAGATGGCCTCATTCCGCGGACACCTGGGGTTGGTAGAGCATCTCGTCCGAGTAGAGAAGAGAATGGCACACAGGAGCGTCTGGTCAAGGATAAGCGCTAGCATAGCCTCGAGCATTTTACGATATGCCTCGGTCGGTGGCCACGTCGCCGTCATGGAATACGCCTTGGACAACAGCAACTTATTCAACGAACATCTCACGTCTACAACACGGCGGAATCTAGGGACCGCGCTGAGCCACACGAGTTCCCCAGTCATCTATCGCCGACTGGCTGCCATCCTCGATCAGGGCGTGGATCCCTTCGAGACGACGACACGTGACGATGTCTACGCCCGCCTCGACCTCGCCGCACGTCAAGGCAAGACGGAGATAGTCAGGGACTTATTAAGGCAGGATTTATGTTTGAACCAACCAGGCGCGCATACGAACTCGGAACCTCTACCACACAAGCAGGGATGCGACTGGCTCAAGACACGCTCGCACTTCCGGCCACTCATCAGCGCAATCGAGAGCGGGAATGTGGAAACGGTGGAATTGCTACTATGGCACGGAGCAGACCCCAATTGGTTCCCGCCGACACGGACAGCTCTGATGGCGGCGGTGCATAAGGGCGACCTGGCGATCGTGCGCACGCTCGTCGAGTATGGCGCCAGGGTGGACGTTGGAACGCCGTCACCTCTAGTCGTTGCCGTGCAACAGGAGAACGAGGAAATTTTCAGCTATCTAGAATCGAAAGGCGGCCTGCACGAGCCCGAGGTGGGCGCCTGGGCCATGGCCTACGCCAATGTCTTCGGCCTCGACACCATGGTCGAGATGCTGAAGCGCAAAGGCTTCGGCGCCGATGACGTGTTGCACCACATCCCCACATGCGAAGAGGAGGAATACGGACGCTATCTGTTCCGGAGTGAGCACTACGGATTAGGGGCGCTGGAGTTCTGTCAGAAGTCGGTGTACTAGTTTCCAGGCCTACGCATGATTCGGGGACTTTTGGCACAACGGTTTTCACTCTTTTTTTTTTTTTTTGATTTTTCTTTTTTAGCGGGCGGTCGATACCTACGGATAACTACTAGGATACCATTTGGGCATGGACTCGGGGGCTTGGTGTTATTTTGCTTTTTATTTTTTTTTGTCATCCGAGATATGAAAAAATACGACGTCAATTCCCCCAATCAAAATGCAGTGCGAAATCCCGAAAGTCCCCTTAACTAGCTTGTGCAGCAACGCCCATCCCCATCCTTTAACGCCAAGACAACTGAAAACAATTAAAAAACTTCGATAGCGTGTGCCGCCGGCAGGCATTGTTCGCTGGACTAGGCCAATCCTACGTGCAATTTCTCCCCTGCTAGCTTGCCTGTTTGTGGTTAGGCGGCGCTGATGTGTGATTGTAGGCTCGTGATCGTCGTTCGGTATCGATAGGCTATAGATACCTATCTATCTACCCACTTACACACAGCGCCACCACCGCCGCGGCGATAGGGATATTTGTTCATGCTAACTATCGTTGGGAATAGACCCGAGCGAGTGGGATTTTGATGTGCTAGCAATAGCGTCGGCATCCAGATATTTTATCGGGCATTTCACATTATCACTTTCGCCCTGGCGGTGAGTTTGGTGAAGTAGGTATGTAAGACGACCGAGTTAGTCTCGTCGAGCTACTAGCAGGATACAGGAGGATTGGATCGTCGCTGTGGTTTCATGACAAATTCCCCAACTCCCGACACACACAAGAGGGAAAAGGCCCTGAAAATCCCCAGCCCAACCCCGTCAAAGCGGCGGTAACTATGCTCTTCACAACGTCAAACGTTGGTACCACTCGAACCAAAGTGCTGGGTAGTGGAAATTGATGGAACGCCGTTATTGGCTAGGATGGCGATTCGTTGGAATGGGAATACATAGCGAATTCTAGGCACGCTTTTGTCATCTGCGATAGTCCCCAGCTATGGCCTTGGCCTTATTCACTAACTACAAGTAGCTATGAGACAATACTTATGCGTAGGTGCGGCACAGTCTTCTTGTTCCTTTTCTTTTCTTATTCTCCTTTCCCTTCTTCCTTTCCTCCCCTTTACCTGGTTGTCGGGTCTAACGGGCGAAAACTAGATAGACACCAGTGGGAGTAACCACTCCGAGCAAAGGAAGGCGAGCACCGCTGAGAGGCACCAACTTGAAGGATATTCCCACCCGAGGATCGAAATATTGAAGGACCAGACCACCTGAGACCGTCCATCCATGTCGTGGCGTCTTTTCCTCGTGGATGCGGCTACGCTATAACCCGTGCAGCATACCAGGTACCCATACAAGCCGTGCCTATTTCTGTGTAGTTATCTGAGGCATATGCAAGACTGAGATGCAAGGCCCTGCCTTAGGTTCATGCATTGGTATAGCGGTTCACGAACCGAGGACTAGGGTCCTCGCCAGCCCATCGGTTCCGGAAACAAAAAAATCCCACGTGGTCTGGTGTATCGACTCGTAGGTATCTTAACCGTTATTCACACTGAGTACCTATGTTGTTGTCGTAACTGATTTGGGCAAAATACCTGCACCGACGACAAGCCCAATGATTGTCAATTGAGGAAGAAGCAAGCGAAGACACGAAGCGAGCCGTGGCTTGCTAGCTGGCGTGCAGGCGGGTGCTTGTGATGTCCAGATTATTCTGCTGCATAATGCTTCATGTGCTATACTTCTTCAGGAACAATCAAAACCCAGAATGCTGATTTGGATGTTAGAGTTCATTTCAATCTGATGCCTAGCCTCCGTCTACTATCTGTCTAGCTACTCACGCCTACATTCTGCTACAATATAAGTCTACTAACTGTAGCTAATATCTATAACCGTTGAATTCCTAAATCGTGACAATCTATAGGAAGGTTAACATCCGCATGACATAATAGGGATGTTCATTATATCTCCCCTGCTCTTTTCGAAACTAGGAGATGTCCATATCGGGTAGAAATTCTCATTCCCTTATTCATTCGTCATTCTACCCGCTGTTTCCGTACACCACCCGTATTCCACCCACCTCCCTAGCCATCTGCCCGTTTCAAGTATCAAGTACCTGGTAGAATAACGCGGACAATGGTTCGCACTATCTCAGCCCCCATTCTCAGCACGCCGTATCGGGTGCGGCGCACGTGGCCTAAACCCGGACCCCTGCGACCGAGCTGAACAGCACGTGCGGGGGACCTGGGATTATAAAGCGAACTACACTAGATAGCCTGCTGTAGATGGGGGGAAAGAGCAGTATACCCATGGCTGACAGTAAGATCAACTGATCGATTCTACCAAGATATACAAAAGTTCATATATATAGATAAACTGCCAAAAGAACCACTACGGCGGGGGCGGGTCGCATGCGGATGTGATACCCGAGACGATTGCTTAATCGCGGAATAGCGGCCGCTATGCACTACGGAACTCGCCGTTTGCACGACGGGTATAGGTCCTTTCTAGCAGCAGTGGGAGTGTGGCTTGAAGAAAAACACCCAAACAGTTATTCTGTTCCTAGGGCGAGGACTGAATGTCAGTATGCCTAGTGTGGCATAACGTTAGTCGTTCCTTAGCTGCACGTAGTTCGCCGCGGTAGTATACTTAAGGAGCGGGAGCCTTGCCAGTATAGTTAATGTATAGTAACAGCCGGCATTCGTGGATAGAACGAGGGTAGTCACGAGACTAGCATTGATATGTGCCTATTCTGGGAATTGGTGAGCGAGTCATGGCGTTATGCTCGAGATTTGATAGTTGTTTCTAGTATTTGCAAGTGTGGAGCATTGAAGACTTAGACGAGAGACATTCAGAATTGAGGGTTTAGCGGATATCGTAGGATAGCCTCTCTAGGAACAGGCAAATAGAGATTTGTGATCTATTCCTGCACACGATAGGCCTAGATATAGTCTAGGACGAGCCAAATGGTACGGGAATCGAAGACTTGCTTATTTCTCTCGCATAATATATTCTAGATTTTTATCAGAAGTCTATCTCTCAACACCATTTAGTCCACAATGGGCCTGTGCGATATCGGTTACCTTAGTCTAGAGAGCAGCGTTTAACACGAGCAATAGGGCAGTTGATTATGATAGGAATAACGTCACTCGTTTTAAGCTATTATCATGAATTCCAACTATCGATTGCAGAATCACAAACTTAGCGTAGTATGAATACACCAGTATCATGACATGAGAAAGCAACCAGGATGACCTCTAGTGCACCGTTGGTATGAGACAGGCATTGCCTATCCCACTACGTCTAGGTAGCCGCAAGGCATAAGAACGGATATGTGGCCGCCTTACGTGAACAGCCAATCAGAATGAGGCGAAACTCATAGCAGACTCAGGGCTCTCTGCCACGTGATTCGGTTCTAAGAAAATACGGGCGGATAGTAAGCACTATAAACTTCTCACTATAACATAGACGTGGTATGGACACGCTTTATGTCGTATGGGCTCAGTGAGTTGTGCGAATTGAACTAGCGAGGGAGATTAGGGAACCCGAGTAATTTAGTAGCAAGCAGCAAGGATTGCTGCACTCCGGTCGTATCACACTCGTCGCAAATGACTTGTGCTAGCCTGTGTTGACCACGTCTTCAGATTGTAGTATTCCCATACGCTCTAAAGTTCCGAAGCTTATGTGACCAGTCAGAAGTGAGGGATAAGATGTGCTCTCAATGCAAGGGCGGAAGCGAGTTTAATACGAAGGCTATTGGAGGCGTTTATGTCACGGGGATCTCATCCATATGCAAGCGGGTAAGACTTGGGGAAATCATAGATTTCGTGAGACCGAGGCGGATCAAGAAGCCCGACAACGATTATACCAACGATGGTACGAAAGTAAAGATAGCCCAGAGAGGCATCGTGACTGATGTAGTTGTGCTCTTCATCGACAAATAGCATCCTCGCCCCGTAAAATGTGTGCTGAATACTAAGCTACTTGGATAACCAATGGCATTACGTCCTCTTTAAGCGTCGAGTTCATTACCTAAATCATAACCGCTAATACCTTTTGCCTCCTACTAGTATCTACACACGCGGCGACTGTCGAGTCTGATAGAAGTGCAATGCTGCCAATGACATGGCCCGAACACCAAACTCAAGCGTTGGTTTGATACTAGGAGCGAACTCAGCCGAATGAATCTGAGGAAGGCTGTCCAGGTTTCCCTTTGCCTGGGCCTCATCATATTTCTCGACTGCGGTTGCGCCCCAGAACCAGATCACATATGGTACATTATGAGGTCCAGCCAGGTCAGGAAAGTCTTCGCTTCCAGCCAGCTTTTCCATCTCTTCCACATGAGACTCCCCGAAGCGATCCACAAACAACGCGCGTAGCTCCTGCGTCAGTCCCAGGTCGTTGGATGTCAGTGGGTAGTTGTGCGTCTCTTCAATTTCAGGCTTCCGCGGTGCTCCAGCCGCAGAGCATTCGGCGAAGATGATGTCATCCATTGCCTTGCGTACCTTTTCTCTGACATTCTCGTTGTATGTGCGAATATTGACCTTGATCTTAGCAATGTCGGGTATGATGTTGTGCGCGTCGCCAGCGTGGAAGCTGCCACACGTCAGAACGACTTCGTCCTGGGGAGCGACTAAGCGGCTGACTATGGACTGTAATCGCACGATGATGTGAGATGCCATAAGAATAGGGTCAATGCAGCTCTCTGGTTTGCTAGCATGGCCACCTTTCCCAAAGATGGTGACCTGTTATAACACTAGAGTTAATAATGTCCACTTATGGTAAATATTACTCGGGGTTTCGGGAGCTTGCAGGAGTAGCAAGAGCCAAAAATTCCCGTTTAAGCAATTTATAGCTCTCGGGAATATTGAAAGGGGAAATAAAAGGCTCCAGGGGACGTACTAGGTATGAGTTGGCGGCTGACTCGCACTAGAACACTCGGAGTCAGTTATCACCTTTTCGAGTGGATTTATGAGAACGTCAGAAGCTTATTGACACTACATTGGCCTAAAAGCAAAGTTTATACTTTAAAAGTAGCCAAAACAAGAAGAAAATAACCTCGAGAACTACTCACCGGCCCTGAACGGATGGCCAGGTTTCCATTGCGCCGATGGTCAACATGCTGTGCTAGCATGATGTCTGGCCTCGGCGCATGGTTATAGAGCCCACCTTTTACCATTGCCCTGGCCCCAGCACCGTTCTCTTCGTTTGGCTGGAATACGCACGTGAGTGTTCCTGACCAGCTTCCGGCGGCTTTCACGAGCAACTGCGCCACTGCCATCAGAGCTGTGACGTGCATATCATGTCCGCAGGCGTGCATGACAGGCCTTTCGATGCCCTCGGGGTCTTTGAAGACAACCTCACTTGCATACTCAAGCCCGGTTCTCTCACAAATGGGAAGGGCGTCCATGTCTGCGCGCAGCATGAGCGTGGGACCATCGCCGTTTTCGAAGGTGCCGATGACGCCATGGCCGCCAATGCCGCTCGCCACCTCGAAGCAAGGCTTCTGGCTGTCCCCCTCAAGGCGAAGACTTTGTAGATGCTCAGTGACAAGCTTCGCAGTCTTCTCTTCATAGGTGCCGAGCTCTGGGTGACTGTGGATTTTCTTATAGGTCTCTTCAAACGGACTAAGGTCAGGCCAGTGCTTGGTAATGATAGCATCAAGGCCCTCATTAGATGCTATGGTAGACATAGTAATGGGTGAATTATGTTATGGACGGATTGATGAGAGGCTAGCAGGCTGTAGGTTGGTGAGAGTTAGAGATTCGAAGTTGGGACGAGAGATATACTAGCTATTATGTATGCTTTATGACCATCCATTAACAGAATGACTGATGTTTGTGAGACATGACAGCACACGGCCACGGAAGCAAGGGGCCCTCATCTGGGCTTATCCACACGCAAAGGCAGTACAGACGGTGAGCACGCATATGATAAGATATAATTATATGATGGTAAGATCATCCGATTTCTAGTTAAACGGCGCTCTAGCCGGCTATCAGTCAGTTCAGATCTGCTACCATTCTGCTGTAACATAGCAGCTGTTGTGATGGACCAAACAAATCTCAATTTGGAGTGGAGTACCCATGCTGGCTGATACCAAGCTTTCCAAGGCTGTCGTAGTTCCGATGTGATCCGAGATGGAGTTGGTATTGCTCTTTTGAGTGCTCAAGGTACTGGCTAACTGTGTACTTGAGTATGTAAACGAGTTTCAATCCTTGCAGTAGACATTTAAGACTCTGACAACCGATCTTTTGTCGGCAGCTTCCGCTCGATAACTTGAGTAGATGCGAGAAATTAAACACTTGTATTATATTTATTTTACTATTTTGTTATGATAACGTGTAAACGGATTGATATGTAGGAATGGCCCATATCAATTTGGGGGGGGGGGGGGGTATCGCATCCGGGTGCTATATCCGAGTCGGAGCTTTTTTGAATAATAGCAGGGGCGCCTGTGTGACGCTGGCTGGATAGTAGGTTTCAGGCCTGGTGCGTAGATACATATGTTGGCCGTAACTCGCTCGATTTCTATAACCTGCATAATTCAAGCTGCAAGCTGCGATGTAGGCATGGAGCTGTTTCAAGGGCTTAGGCAGGTTTTGCCGGAGTGCCTGATCATGGGGTCCAACAAGGAGGAAAGCGAGTAAGCGGGGTATTCAGGCCGTCTCGAGAAAAATCCCGTGCCGATTTTTCATAGCGACTGGCCCCTTTGCTCTCTTTCTGTCTCATAGCTCGATAAAGCTCGATATAGCTATCTAAATCAGGCCGTACATTGTGCGAGATTGCTCTCAGGAACACTGATCGAATCATCGAATTGGCCTTTTCAGATGCGAGCCCCGATCCGTTGGACTTTACACAAAACCGACAGTATTTGATCGATATATTACCACACGATGGCCAGGCTGTACGTTGGCGCCCCCCCTCACGCTCATTAACAGCGGCAGTATCTAGTGGTATCTCAATATTTTGCTGATATATGCAGTTCACTTAGAACGTTGTCCCAACAATGGGACTCAGAGGTCCAATGCTGTCTCGAGCCTTTGGAGGGCGATGATGTCCATCAGATTCAAGAAATCGGGAGCTATCAGCAACTACAAAGCGAACTTAACGGCCTTATGCATACATTCGGTTCGGCCTCAGAAGACGCACGTCGCCTCTTGCCTTCGATCAACCACTTACGAATATTCTCCCTCTTTTTTGCCGAAAGCATTGGCATCGAGGCTGGTTCTCGACCCCTTTGTGGCATGCTCAGTCTAATCATCAAGGTAGACTCGTTTGCTTACAGCCCTTTGAGCTCCCCAGATTTCTAACCGCTTTATGTAGCTAGCCATATATGTTGAGTTAGGTCTCGCTTGGCTTTCACCATTGCTTAGAGAAACTGCACTCAAAGCAGAGCTTTTCAACGGATATTTCAAGCGCGATCAAGCCACAGACGCTCTCAGTGAGGCCGCTTTTGATACTCACATAGCTTTGCTTAGGCTTTACTCTGGAGTCATTCAATTCTTTCGCAAGAATGCTGTCTGTACGAGAAACATATCCACGCTATATCTTCTAAGGATTATCTAACATTGTTTTAAGACCAACTGTCTGACACCGCCTGGGAGTCCCTAACATCAGTGTTCCAAGCATGCCACGCTGATATGGATCAAGCTCTTTTGCGAGTGGAAAAGCTCGATAGCATTAATAAAGGGGACTCCGAAGCGAAAGGGATTAGGCGATTACATAGCTTTCTTTCCGCTTCGACGGGCACAGCAGCAGCAGCAGCAGCAACCACAATTACAAGTACAC
The DNA here is from genome assembly GCA_022578505.1 of Nemania abortiva. NCBI lineage: Eukaryota > Fungi > Ascomycota > Sordariomycetes > Xylariales > Xylariaceae > Nemania > Nemania abortiva. The sequence goes on from MU392679.1 coordinate 50,264, forward strand.
CTACTAACACGATCAAAGAAAGAGCGAATCTTCCCTGTGTTGTTTTGCCATCATCTAGATTTTCTTTCGCCCGATCCTATAACCGGGAAGAGATCTTAACGACTATCCGATCACACTTTGCTTTAGGCTCCGATGGCTTCCGATCAATTGCTCTTCACGGGGTTGGGGGAGTTGGCAAGAGCCACATTGCTCATAAATTCGCATTCATTGAGTCGCAGAAGCGGGCATATGATGCAATCCTGTGGATCCATAGCGATACCCCCTCGGCCATTCAGCAGAGTTTCACGGAGGTGGCAGTCAGGCTACAACTTCCCGGCGCCAGCCCACAAAACCACACCGAAAACAAAATTAGGGTACTGACATGGTTGCAGCAAACCAGTAAGTGCCACAGAGAAAAAACTCTTCATTTCGTTATTTTATCGACCTCAACTCATCGGTGCGTAGGCTGCTCGTGGCTTCTAATATTTGACAATGCCGAGGAGGCGGGCTTACTGGTCAACTACTGGCCAACAGCTAGCCGCGGACACGGTATCATTACGACTAGAAATCATGCTCTCGCTTTTGATCTAGCCGATAAAGGTATAGAAGTGACATCCTTTGAGCCCGATGATGGTTCAAAGCTATTGATGCATTTGCTGTCCCTGGATGTTACGAATGATGTCAAAGATGCTGAGGTGAAATCAGCATTGGAGCTGTCGGAAAAGCTTCGTGGCCATGCCCAAGCCATATCCCAAATGGCCGGGTTGATACATCGACGATCGTGGACAATCACAGAGTTCATCGCGGTGTATGAAAGGAGCTCCCGACAGACCAACCACAGGGCGCTAGATGCAGTCTGGAGACTCTCATTTGAGTCACTAGCCACCGAAAGCTCCAGTTTCCTTGGTGTGGTTGCATACGCCGCCCCAGATTCTATCCCTCAAGCCTTATTTGAGGTAGAAAGACTATCTGACCTACCCGATTCTCTACAGTTCTGTGCGGATGTTTTCAGGTAAACATACTGTCATTACATAAATAACTTGAACGCTAACAATTCCTTTCCCTCAGTTTCTCTGAAGTCCTCGAGACACTTATGACTATGGCTCTCGTCAAGAGAGACAAAGATACACGGGAGTTCTTCGTTCATCGACTTGTCCAGGCGCAATTTATTGACTTCATGACCCCTACGGACAGGCAACGGGCATTTTGGAACGTTGCAGATCTCCTTTATAATGTATTTCCGCGCTCTGGTGGGCGCTTGGGGCAGCTTTACGCACAATGGGGACGCTGTAGATTGTACCTTCAGCATGTTCTCACATTGGCAAACCATTATAGGGAGAGTAACAAGCCAAATATTGACAATGGACGACAGAGGCTTAAAGCCAACCAATCTTTCTGTCGGGTGTTAGCATACTGTTGCCGGTAATTACACATCGTCTTTCGGCAACGAACCCTTTTTTTCTACTGTTTACATTTCGTTACAAAGTCTTATCCCCTTATTATCAAACCGATTCAAGAATTCTACTTATCACTAGATTGTATCTGACAAAGGGTCTAGTTACTTGATCGAGCAACTCGCCGTGCAAGAGCTTCACGACTTGTCTGATGTGGCAATTCAGGCATATTCCACATTAGAAGAGACCGAGCAGGATTTATATCTTGATGGGCTGATACAGAACCAAAAGGCCTTCGGCTGGTATCTCCAAGGCAAATTTGAGCTAGCCAAAAAGCACTGGAAAATCTGCTTAGATCTTCACGAGAAAATATCCCCCCCTGACCACCGAGCAGTAGCCTGGCGATCGTATAACATGGGCCTCGTTACCGCATCCACTGAAGACTATGCAACGGCTATCGACTGGTCTCTGTACGCAGAAAAGAGATGGGTAGAGAGCGGCGATGATACCCTAAGTTGCATAGCGTGCTTACGGAGTCAACAAGCACAGGCTTTGACCTTCTTGAGAAGATTCGAGGAAGCCAGACCGTGTTTCGATTTCGCAGTAAACCACCTTAAGATGAGCGAGGAGTGGGGCTGGCTTGCGTTGTGAGCACCTTATCCCCGGAGGAACTTGGGCAGAATTGACAAGATGATTTAGTACGTACCTAGCAGAGGGGAATTACTTTCGAGGGCTTTCTCAATTCCGCATGGCCGAGAGCAAGTACCGAGCAGCACAGAACGCTTGGATGACGGGTGATCAGACACGCATACATAATTTCTATGCGGCGTGTCTATTCAAACTTGGTTGTGTGGCGATGGATCAAGGAGACTTTGCGGAGGCCAAGTAAGTAATGCGTCTCGTTCCAGACATGAACTCGGCCGAGCGGCCATCAACCCCAGCACCCTCATTTCGTTTGGTTGTTTTTGCTAGTGTTTACTCACTTACGGTTCGTCTCGGTTTATAGAAACGTTTTGGAAAATGCTCTCGCCATTACACACGTACAATCGCAATCTATATCTGCAGATCATGATCGTGTGGTGAACAAGCTCTACCAGCTTTCAACTTTAATGCCAACAGAAACATTTGAACCAGAGATTATAACAAATGGCCCTCGTTTGTTTGAGAAGATTTTCGGCGTCCAGAGTGAGCAGGACTTCAAAACGCGCGAAATCCGGTTTGATTCCCGTGTCCATTGCAGTTGGCGTTGACTTACAGTTTGGGGGAACTACGTCTATATACCAATGCGTTTATCCGTACTTACTAGCAAACTCATGGTTTTATGGAAATTTCTGCTACTTTTAACCAAGTCGCCACCTACGAAGGAAATCAATTAACGGTTAATATAGACTAATAGAATGACATAAAGCAGTATCAGGAAGCTGGTGCTAAGGCGTGTCCCAATTTATTGTGGTAGTACTATATCTCCACTATAAACTTAAGTCGGGGATCGCTGTGAATGCTATGATATATTTTATACTCTATTCCACAAGCTCGGTTCTATTCTCCTTACGTACGCTTAAAATACACGTCATGAATCCTTATTAGCCAACCCTATTAATTTTAATCAATTCATCCACTATATACCTTCGAACGGTAGTGGGACGAGATCGAGCTTGTCTTAAAACGTTAGTTCCAATGAACGACTAAAACGTCTCGGCGCAGCTAGGCTCTAACTTTATCACCTGCACGGTTTGTATCGGTGGTCCTTGATTACGTTACCACCGACTATGTAGGATACGGGGAAAACACGCCCAATTTCAACAAATCATCCACTTAGGTCTCATGAGTCTGTTTTCCAGTCACAGGATTCCATCAGGGTAGGCTATCTTTAAATAGTCAGTATCCTATTTAAACGCTATAAAAGATCGACCTTTAACTAAAAACATCTGTTGCTGGTATTGACTCTTATTTTATTCCAGAGTTGTAGTCGCCCTTGCCCCCCCCGTTGAATCATGGTCTGAGCTAGCTAGCTATGCATCACCACTGATACAAAATCATCAATTGAGGCGGTTAATATTGTACACTCGGCTCAAAGGCGCCCGCCAACTCATCAGGGTGGTGCGGCACTCCACGGATTCTACTAGTCTAGGTTGGCCTCTTGCGCCTAAGCCCTATAGTTATGTTGTTCTCGGTGGTTGAACGCGCCGCCGCTTGGGTGTGGCCTATTAATTAGCAAAAATGACCTACGACCGCACGAGCTTTCCTCATTTGGGAAAATATAAGATTTGTAACGTCATATAGAATGGCGGGGGATACTGTGACGGAGCGGGTGATCAAGCCACCCACAAGCCACACGTAGTGTGGCTTGTGCCAGTCTATAAATTGCGCAGCGTGCTCGAGCTTCTTCTACTTTCTTTTATATAGTTTACATATACAGTTTCCAGTACAAGTTGTTCCCAGCAGTTTTCCTTCTAGGGAGGCTACGCCTCCCTACCCTAGAAGTGCTATGTGACAGTGGTCCAGGCCTCTAGGGGTAGGCACGCGGCCTATTTCAATACGAAAGATGGATATAAATCGCGAACCCCGCTCTGTCATTTAATTCTGCTTAACCTTCGCCTCTGCATATCGTAAATTGGAAATATAGAGTACAGAGGCCAGTCAAACCACACAAAGGCTTGTGTAGCTCACTGCGCGACATGCATACCAAGGGGTATCCTCATGACATCAAGTCGACCATCTCATATCTAGCTCGTGATCAACTTTGGTCGAGAGAGAAGCCGTATATTGCAGACTTTGCCGTCCCCGAGGGAGCTGCTTTATCCAACCAAATCATCAAGAAGGAACATGTAACAATCTATGACCTACGCGGTCGTACCAGAACTGTTCTCAACCCGACAGAGGCTTCCGACAGCACTCACACTATTTACCCCGATGTTCATAAATATACCCCAACACTTTCAGAGAACGGGTTCTGCCTTATTTCCGTGGCTTCGCGCTTGACAGCCACTGAAGCTCTCCATGATCCGCGCGCTTGCGAAGCGAGATACTTTGACGAGGTTAATGCTGCCTTGCGTGGGCAGTTCCCAGAATACAGGCGGTTTGAATGCATTGATCTCACAGTCAGTCGCAACTACATATTGTTTTGATGAGACGACCTATTATTTGGTCTTTTTAACATGGTTTTAGGTCCGAAAGAGAGAGCCAACATTCCCCTGGGAAGGAGAAGTGAAACTTCTCAAGCACTAACAGCCGGCAGCAGTGGCGCACACAGATTACTCTCTCACAGGAGCTCTTATGGAGCTTGCTATTGTCTTTCCCGGACAAGCAAATTAATTTGAGGAAAAGCGGTTTGATCTTCTCAAGTACGCAATTCTAATCTCTGAAAATATATCATCGGCCTCGTACAGTAGACCAATTGGTTCGATTCACATCTAGATTGGGTTCAGTGCCACTCTCTCCGTTCCAGTTGCTTGTTTAGTTCTTTTGTTGAGCGAGAGCCCTCTCCCGAGTACCAAAGTGTCAATCAGATAACTAACTACCGCTGCAAGCATCTGGCGCCCACTCCAAGGTCCTAATGACGATTGGCCGCTGGCAATCTGTGATGGGTTAACAGTTTCAAGCCAGGATGTTCGCGACAGCGATGTAATCCATTATAATCAAATCGGCGAAAATTCTTTACTCCACAGCAATGAGCAACATCGTTGGTACTACTTGAGCGGTCAAGCCACCGACGAATGCCTAGTATTTCGCAATGTTTCTTCCGACCCGCAGAACAAGAGTATGTATCGTCCTTACGTCAGACCCAAGTAACCTGCGCACATGTTTTCAAAAGCTGACGAGGACATCATACTGGAAAAGGAGCATTCCATGCTGCATTTTATAACCCGAGATCCAATGGGGAGGCTAGAGTTAGTGCTGAAGTTCGCGTGCTAGCATTTTTTTGATCTTTACTCGATCTAGCCTTGGGATAAGAAAGAAGCTAGAAAATCAATTCATCGATTCCAAAAGAGCCAAAACTCCGATTTCAACTTTTCGTGTGTAAGTAGAACGTGATATATATATCTCACAGAGCTGCCACTAAAGAAAGCCTCTATTCTTATTGGCAACGAATTGGCCTGTGATTTATGACTGTTTAATATTAACCGTTGAATAATACTAGGCAAAATTGTTTGAAAACAAAGTTTATCAGTAATGTACTAATGCTAGATTTAACTTTGTATATTGGTATTTTAAATATAGAGCATACAATAGGTGCTTCAACGAAAAGTTTAAAGATCCTAAACATAATGTAAGATGGTTATAAGTCTTGTCATAACCTAGACTCTTTGCGTAGGATTTCCCAACTAATTTTTCCAGCTCTCAACAGCCTAGAACTAGCGGACCGCGTAAGGGCGAGATAAACTACTATCAATACCAAACGAGCATATCATCTCACAGAAAGAGACAGAAAAGACGCAAAGGCAGCCCGACTACAAAGAGCCTAAATACGTGAAGGTTTAGTATATTTGAAGTTATCAACTATGTTTAGGCCTCGAGCCGCCCTCTAATGCTATACCCGGCATACGTAAAGGCGTAAGGGTCTAACATCTCTTAATATGGTACATTGTTCGAATTAGACTTCCGTCATTGATTATGTTTACCACCAAATATACTCGTCGCTTAAAGCATAGCTGCAGCGCCAAGAACTCCGCCGGCAGCAGCGGCGCGCAATAAGGCACCTGTAGGCCTAACAGCAGCGGCAGTGGGGATCAAGACGGTAGAGCTGCTAATGTCGCTCGTAGCCGTCACCGTGGGGGTCGGGTAGGTGCCGTTTGACGCGCCGCCAGGAATAGGTGCGGGCGTTTCCGTACAGATGTTACCCGTAGCCGTCAAAACATGGTCGAAATAGCTGGTCGAACTCGCGACGTCCTCATCCGGAACACAAGCCGTAATGTAAGCTATGAGCTCGCTGGAATGGCTGTGCGCAAAGTCCATCAGTCCAGACGCCAAGCTCTGAAACTCAGGTAGAAGCGAAGACGGCAGCGCGGCTGCGACAGCGCAGAGCTGAGACTGATGGCTTTCGGCGTCACCGATGGTAAACGCAGGGATTTGAGTATTCGAGGCGATGAAAGAAAGAATCTCGGTAGGTGTTGCAGGAGCCTCCGTGACCAAGCCCATAAAGACGCTTAATGCTGAAGAGCAGGCTGGACTGTCTGACTTTTGAGACAGCGATGTACCCACAAGAGCGAATACCAAGAGAAGGGCTTTAGTGCTATACATATTGCGTCGAGGATTTTTCAACTATTACTCAGTTGATAAAGCAAGAAAGTAGGTAGGAGTAAACGTTGAGGAGGTGTCTTCAAAGCATATGTGGATTCAAATGGAGAGTTTTATATTTTCGGAAGTTTGGGTTAACAATCAACAATGGGGTGCTGTCATGAATAGGTTTGTCGTGAGTTTGTTCTTAACGACGCAAATGTTTCGCTGCATAGTAATTCTCGACCATTTCCCCACTCTTCATACTATGTAGTTTCTATTGTGAACCCTCGCATAATGTTGATTGATAATACTCCGTACTTAATGCTACGAAGGTACCTAACGGCCCCACGCTGTTCGAAGGGTATTTGTCATCAACAGTTCCCGGGCTTAAGGTTATATGATCTTAACCCCAGATCCTCCTTTCTCTCCGGCCCTCATGTTTGTCTGGGACGCCTGTGGGCGTACTAGTATGCATGGGGCGGTGAACGGCGCGAATTAGTAAGGTGGTGGTAGGCATTTCTAATCAGCCGCTGTGAGCAGAGTGCATCGTTAATGTTTTATAGCGAATTGGTCCGCGTGCCCGGACGAGCCTCTGGGTGGCTCCAAAGGGGCAGCCTGACTCCTTACACTTCGCTTCACGTAATTATCCAATATTTTCGATGGGGGACCGTCAGATCTGAAGAATTCACGTATTATTTTGCCAAACAAGTCGAAGCTCTAGTTGTAGAAAAAAAGTCAAGCAGGTGCTATTTCTTTCATGATGTAGTTATACATCGCATAACGGCCTTTTGTGTCTATCGATGTATTAGTTTACATGTCGTTAAACCAGTTCCTACTCCTGAAACTAGTACGTGGGTTTTGTTTTAACAGAACGTGATAGAAATATTATGGAAGATATGCCTGTAGATTCTTTAGTCTTTGTGGAGATGCCTGTTCGTTGTGAGCATGTTGTTACTAATAGCCTTCATGTCACGTCTACATGGGTCTCAGCAGTGCTAGAGGTTATAGGGAGCTGATAAACTGGTATGGTCCAGCCGTTCTCTCAGTATATATAGGATCATCTCGCACTTCTTATTTGAATTTAGAACTTAGAAGATAGATCATACGAAACCACTACAGGTGATCACTACTGGAGAGTGCACTGGTCCACTTCCTATGGTTAGTACTGACTCTACACTCCGCAAGACGTGATAACTCTTCATCTTTCCGAAGGGGCACGTCTCATTGTTATCAGCCAATCCAGGAAATCTGTGATTTTCCAGAACAAAGTAGCACCGTTATAGAAGGCTTCTCCACCAGATCCGAGTATCTACGGAGCGAGTTCTGGGGCCCTATCGCACAAAGTCATCCTGGAGAAGGGGGGATTGTCACAAATAGCCATAGCCCCCAATGAGACTCGCATCATAAGTGAAATAAAGATGCGGCAAAGTAAATTCTACGAAGAGGCACAAGATTGAAACGATTACTTCAATACAGTACGTAAATACGAATATTAATTAACTGATAGTTGCCTTAACCTCTATGACTTCGCTGGTTTAATCTGCTAGCTTGAGATAATAATATGAAGTTTGACGACGCCGAAGCTACACATTGCATTTAAACTTAAAGGCCTTCCACACCCTCTAGAAATATCAAAGCCTTAGATTCCAATATTTGCACATACAGATGGTACATGATGCAAGCTCTACCATACAATGATTCTACTTCGGTCTCCTATCGTTTCTTTAAAGATGTAGTCTTCAAGACCGCGATGAGGTTTAAGGAGGGAACATTGATTGCGAAAGATTGGAGGCACAAAATATAACAGTAATAGATATTGAGTGACATATTCCATGAATACTAGGAAACACGGTAGAATCGTTCTATATGTGCGCCTTCTTCGTATTGGTCGACAGAGAGCCAAGCATTTTGCGGTGACGAACAAAGAGTTGAAAATTCCTGAAGCTGTAATAAAGAGTCAACGAGACGCTAGGTATTACTGCGTGCCGGGGAGCAATGCTATGATTGGGCGCATGGCCTTGGTATTTTTACTAATACAAAGGATATACTTATAATTCGCATCACATGAGGCTAAGGATGCGTTGTGATGCTCAAGTTTATTGTAGTAGATAGTGATTGGACGGCTTTACCTATGAGATGCGAGCTTTTCCTACTATCATATGAGGACGCGGGTCAAGCAAGGACGACTGAGACGATTGCCAATAAGATGAGTCATATTGTCAAGGAATGAATTATGGTAAGGGCGACGTCATATAGACTATCTACAACATGCTAGTCTATATCCGGGGCTTGGTCCAAGCCGCTAGGCGGGAGACGAAACACCAAGTTTCGTATCGCCGATACTACATCTTGGCAGTGTCTCAAATTCGAAACAGTTCAGCTCACGATCTCAAAATTAGCCATTGCTAGTCTTCTGTATCACTAGATTCTTTCAAAATCACTATCCTGCAACCCGCGAAATGAAATGAAATCGAGCAATTTAATAATAACAGCAGCCGCCTTGTGGCTGCAATTGCCCGGGGTATGGGGGCAAAGAATACGACTCAACGAACCAACTACAGACCCCACATCAATCAATCAAAACTCCGAAATCGCAGAAACCCCCTTCTTGCCCGACGAAGCGCTTATCGAACAGGGCGATGAACAAGAGAAAGAAGCACCGGAAGCAACAGAGAACCTGGCTATCAACCGGACAGACACGAACCCCACCGCGCCGCCCGCGGAACAGCCAGTGCCCATCTCGGCGCTCCTCTTCGCGGGGGCCCCAGGCCCGAAGGCGTGTCGCGGGACCGTGGTGCTCAGCATCAACCTCGCGAAGCCCGGGATGCAACACGCAACGCCGAGATGCTACAACGTGCCGGGCGTCGCGCAGTGCGGCAACTTCGTGGCGAACAAGGACGACGGCTGTCAGGCGCGCATCTTCGCCGAACCAGACTGCAGGACATTCTCGAATCTTGCCGTCTTCATTCCTGAGACTAGGGCCTTTGGCGGCTATGTGCGCAGTGTGGAGGTCCGGTGCGGTGTTGTTAGTACCGCGCCCCCGCCGCTGAATCTACCTGGCCTACAGCTCCCCCCGGGTGCGATGCAGGCTGTTGGATAGCTAGCAAGAGTTTGCTCTAAGGAAATGGCGTTATGGAGGAAAGGACCCGAACATGGAGTTAAGGGGAGCGGGTTGCTTGGTTGCTCGACTAGTGATGTGAGATATCTTGAGACTGCGGAGGTATTGGTGCGAGATTATCTGTATAAAAAACGAGATTCTCTTGGTTATTGAGACGGTGCGGGTGGCAGAGCCACTGTGGCACCCACCTTATTAGCTAAGCACTTGGGGTTGAATTTTTCCTATATAATAGCTTAGCCCCCTAGATTCAGTTTTTCCTCTTAGTTAGCAAGGTAGGTTGGCCCAGAGGGGTCTCCTCCTCCAAGAATTCAAGACCTGTATTACCCCTGTACCCTACTGAAAACCTCTGGAAGTGCTTAAGTACGAAGGTGTTCGGGCCTCCAGAGTGCGGTTTGTGTTGATGAGCACTGAGCCGTTTCATTATCAAGAAAAATGATTTACGGCTCGAAGCTTGGCGTGAGGAAGCCGTTGAAATCTTTGAGGAGGCCCAGCTCTAAATCAAGCAGCTTAGTAGAAAGATCCGGAAATATTCTCAAAGGATTGCAGAGATGCTTTTAGCTCCCCGCCAACGATTTTGTATACCTTCTCTCTCATACATATTTCAATATCTCTTGATAACCATCGCGATGTCACTGTTTTTTTTTTTTTTTTGTGAATCCTACGATTCTTCGTTATGGCGTTCGTACGGGTTCTTGAGTATGTAATACAATAGCTACAGGTAGTCGACCCAGCAATGCATTTATTATCTGCCTAAGCTCAGACGCACCTATAATAGGTGGGCGACCGTAAAGCAAAATTGCATTCTTTCGCCAGGCTGATTGCCGTATAGGAGTTGTATGAGTATTGAGGCGGTGCGGGCATTTCTAATATATGGAGGCTGAGAGTTTAGTATATGCAGGTTCAGTTGCAACCACATTGCACGATGAGGTTACTCACAGCTTTGAGTTCAATTCCTCTACGGTAGGGCTGCTGTCACTGTTTAAGCTTCGATGGCTTCGCCATACGACTCACTTCGCCGAGCTGCATGCCAACCAAGAAATGTATATGTATTCTTTATACTGCGACAGGTTCCAGCTAGCGCATCATAGTATAGGGCTTTCCTTTTATCATTGTTAGGGTGGTGAGTGGCCCCATCTACGACATAGGATACACAAAAGTCTATATTCACTAGCGCTATTCTAGTAGTTCTAGGGCTGTTAACCGCAAATATTGCCTAACATTCCTTCTCCATATCCCTATCACTTGGCGTTCCGGTTAGTTTTAGCTCAGCTCTCTTTATCCTTAACATTGCAACTACGTCTACGTACTTCACAATCAAGCGACCCTTTGCGGCACGAACAACTATAGCCGGTGGAAGGATCCGTGGTATTGTCTTCCCTATAGTGTTCCGTCACCTCCTTGATACAGTCGGATATAGCTAGGCTTGCCGAACACTCGGCCTCATCCTCACCGTACTGCTCATCATCTCGCTCACTATCTCGAAACCATGCGGCACCCCATCCTCATCTAAGAGGGCATCTAGTTGATCCTTGGGCGCTAAACAATCCTTTGTTTCTCTTATATGGCGTTGCTTTGCTCTTTGCTTCTATTGGCTTATACGTGCCGTTCTTCTACATTTCGAACAATGCTCAGGCTAAGGTGGGTGCTCGGCCCAACCCGTCTTTTATCTCCTAGCTATCCTAAACGCCGACTCTGCGCTTGGCCGACTCATTCCCGATATAATTGAGGTTCGCACCGGCTCGCTCCCAGCCCTGTTGGAAAGTACGTTTGCCACCACAGTTCCGCCATTCTCCTGGCCAGGCACGTCAAAAATTGCAGGGATAATCGAACTCTTTTATATCGTTTAGCCTCTTTTCGAAGCCACTTGTGTCGCTTCTAACATCCTCACTATCTCCAAACATAAGCGTTGCTGGTTCTTGCTTTGGTATGAGCTTTAGCCTTTCTGGACTGTGGCTCCTCATAGGAAACCCGATTATAGGGGCGATTGTCACCAGAAACCGAGGATTCCCGGGCCAAGGCTTATTTACGGGATGAACCATTTTTGTTGGGTTCATTCGATGTCGACAGATACAATGATACATAAGAAATCAAGCAAGTAGAAACGATTCATACGGCGCCATCGCTAGTGCTAGTTGGAAACGGGGTATGGTATAATCTAAGACAAGCCGCATACAAAAAAACGAGAATGAAAAAACCATGAAAGAACTACGTGCCAAGACCTCCGTGACGTGTCAAGTATAGGCGAAGGGGTCTAACGCCCTCTTTTTGAGCGAGAAGGAGCATAAATAACTAGAACAAAACAAGAATACTTGTATCGAGTATGAGAATAAGCCATGCACCCACATACGCGGGCTGATAGCCGAATCGCAGCTAAGCACATAGGTAAACAAGCCACAGATGGTCGAGCCACCCGCACGGCCTCGATATTATCGCCAACCCCGCACGGTGCTCTGGATGTTGTTCTTGGCGTACCTGGTAATGCAACTTCACCCAATAAAGATAAAACCTAGGCGAGATGCGGTAGTATCCACACTATCTACTTGACGATCTACCTATGTAATACGCATACCTACCTACTCTGTCTATAGGCGCGTAGTGTAGGTACACTACTCCCTACCGCGTCGGGATGACGGGCCACTTTCCCATGCCGACCCGTTCGGAGGGCAACATTCCACTCATCGACGTGAATGTTCTATTTTGGCAATAAGAGGAACGGATCAAGGTATCATTAATAAATCAATGCCGAAGCTTGGCTGACGGAACAAGTCGCAGTTGGGAAAGTGGAGCGCGAAAATATATCCGCGGGGACACATCCGAACAGGAGCAATTCAATATATATAAGTCGAGTATGAACATGGACTATTTCGTCATGCTAGCTAGTCGCATCTTACGTCAAATCCTCGCGCACTATAAGGAAGGGCTACGGTAGCTAAGTAGTGAAAATGGCCGGCAAGAACCTTTTACTCAGTTTCGCTCTCATCGGTCTCTCCGTGGCACAGAAGCCTGTTGGTGAGGCCGACAACCATCCGAAGATCACAACGTACAGGTGCACAAAGGCAGACGGATGCAAAGAAGCTACCAACTACCTCGTCTTGGATTCATCTTCGCATGGGGTCTATCAAGTCAATGGCGCGGGGGGCTGCGGCGACTGGGGCAGCGGTCCGGATCCTACAGCGTGCCCAACCGAGGAAGACTGCGCCAAGAACTGCGCGATGAAGAGTATCCAGGATTACAGCACCGTCGGCGTCACTACGAAGGACGACGAGCTGCTTATGAAACAAATCGTCAACGGCAATGTCGTGTCTCCCCGGATATACCTGCTCAACGAAGCCAAGGACAAGTACGAGATGCTGAAGCTGACGGGACAAGAGTTCTCTTTTGACATTGACGCCACACATCTCCCATGCGGCATGAACAGCGCCCTTTACATGGGCGAGATGTTGGAAGACGGGGGCCAGAGCGACCTCAATCCCGGTGGCGCCACCTGGGGGACTGGCTACTGTGATGCCCAATGCTACGTCACGCCCTTCATCAATGGTGTGGTAAGTAATCCCGCTCTTCCGCCAGGCTTTGCGTGGCGTGCGACTTACGGTGGATACCAGGGCAATGTTGGCAAAAAGGGGGCTTGCTGCAACGAGATGGATATCTGGGAGGCCAATGCTCGATCAACGCAAATTGCTCCTCACCCCTGCAACCAGACCGGTCCGTATCTTTGCGCCGGAGACGAATGCGCGGCGCAAGGCGTCTGCGACAAGAACGGTTGCGGTTGGAACACGTACCGACTCAATCAGGCCGACTACTACGGCGAGGGTCCAGACCACGCCGTTGATACGACGAAACCATTCACTGTCGTGACGCAGTTTCCCGCAGACGCCAATGGCACTCTGGCCGGAATCCGCCGCTTGTATGTGCAAGACGGCAAGGTCATCAAGGCTAACATGATCGAGAAAGAAGGTGTCCCGGCTGTTGACTACGAGACCGACGAGTACTGCCAAGCAACTGGTGCTACCGCTTTCATGAGACTAGGGGGCCTGGCTGGCTTTGGCGAGAGTCTGACGCGAGGCATGGTTCTAACCTTCAGTCTGTGGTGGGACGACGGCGGCTTTATGCAATGGCTTGACGGTTCAGCCCAGGGCGCCGGTCCTTGCAACGCCACTGAAGGCGATCCCAAGAACATCCGAGTCATTGAGCCGGATCCTCAGGTCACATTCAGCAACATGAAATGGGGTGAGATCGGTTCAACTTACTCTGATGCTTAGATTGAGAGCGAGATTGTATTATGTGGGCTAGTAACTAGTCAGTATCAGTGCGTAGACCCAGGTAGACAAATTACAGTGCATTACTCCGAGGCTCTCATGTCCGGATACTGTCCGGTAGCGAGGATTAATAAGTGGCACCTGGCCCTCGATGCGACGTCACCTAACACAATGAGGCTCGCTCGACCTAAAAAGCGGTGACTATTTTTGCGGCCAACATAAGCATATACGCACGTGTAAGCGGATGTTTGACTCAATTTGTTGGTCTATGAGACAGCAAGGATATAAATAGGGCTGTGCTGTTGCAGTTAGTCACCGTCAGCTGACGTGCATTTAACGAGCCCCATCTCGGTGAAGCTTCTCCAAGGAAAGCTGGCGTGGAGTCTATTACCAGGCTTGAGGTATAAAATGTGGCTTCGGATGAGGTAGAAATCATGAACTCAAATGCTCATAACTCGACTTTTCATCACCATTTCATACTAACCCTGTATCCACCGGGCTATTCTATCGCTACTTACTCTTTTGCCGTTTGAATTCCGAAAATATGCATGTAGCACAATTCACTATCAGCGGCAAGCACGAGATCTCCCGCGGTCGGCCAACTAGTACTCATTCGTGGCGGTAGGAGGCCATGAGCCTCTCAGGTCAGTTGAAGAAAACTAGTTTCAAGAGATCTTCTCATGCGGAAACCAGGCACGCTGCGCCGCCCTCCTTATCGGCGCCGTTGATCGCAGACACACAACAACCAATAGCAATTTCACAGATACAACAGGATCACGAATCGATATAAGATATGTTACGACGCGAAGTCCTGTTTTCAACAAGGCCTGCAGGGATCCCCTTAGGTGGTGCATCGCGTCTTGAAGCATCGGCATATGTGTACTCACGCATTGGACGTCCGACAAGGAGAATACGGGCGAGCGAGGGGTGATTTGTAGCAGGAAACTAAACTCTCTGTGGGATTCTTCCGCAAAAACAATATAAAACGTTGAGAATTATATCCGAGCGCTATAAATCATGGTGTAAGATACCGCAATCAACATCTTCTAATCCGATGCTCAATGCGGCGCTGTAGCGCTATGCGCAATACACATACTCCGTTTAACAAATCAAGTAGGATAACGTCGATTGATCCTTGATATGTATTATACTACAATCACAAAATACTATTGACACAATTCATTCTGTAGATACCGCTTTTCTCATATTAAAGAGGCAACAAAGCTGAAGTATTATATAATTTCGTCTTGGAACTGCTCGCGGCTTGATTTTACATTATATTCCTCAACTAGAAGGTTCCCGACTTAATGGGTCTCCATTTTATTCCAGTTGGACCTCCTTCCATCATAAACGAGTGTGCTGTATTACGAAAGGGGCCATTCTATAAGAGCCGGTCAGTGCAGTTAGCACTGCTTTAATGGTTCGCAGGCCGTCAACTCAGGCTTCAGGCAACCAAGCCCACTCGTGTCTCCAGGGCTATGCGTTGAATGGTAGTTGGAAAAGTACCCCGCACATTTTACATTTACTTTTATCGCTTCTTCACATTGACAATTCCCGCATACCCGAACATGGTTTTCGCTCTTGCTAGTTCAGCGCCGCTAAAGCCTGAGATTCGACCTGCCCAAGCTGTGTCCGACTTTGAAGCATCATTGTCCAGAGATCAGGAATCTCGTTTCCGGCTATTCAGGTCTCAAGCTCGATCTACGCCTCCTCAGATCAATGATGTAATGCGACTTATTGCAGAAGTAGACACTGCCGCCAGCAGAAGACTAGCAGTAACAAGATGCTATGGGCCAAGATTTACGAGTTTACTGCAGACAGTACAGCAATTCGCCGCGTTGGGGGACATCATTGTTGGCGGTTCCTAGAATCTCGTTGCTTGTGGGGTCTGGTCCCTAGTTAGAATGACTATACTGGTAGGTTCGTGTCCTTGTTGTCTATTAATCATGCCCATAATAATTGGTTGTCTCACATACATCCAAGGCTATTACAACATCTGCCGCCTCTATGGAGAGATTTTCGGTACTATTCATGAGCATTAGGCGTTCTTCCCCGCGATACCGGGCCTTGGCCGTCTTATATTCACGGTCGCGCCGAATCCACGACTCTTTAACGAGGTATTTCGTTGTTGTCGTGGAGATATGTCATCACTTTATTTGCTTCCACAATAAATCAGCCTTTGGTCAGATTACTTCGTCACTTAATAACTCGAAGCTTAAGGCCGCTGAGGAAGACCTTCATCGTTGGACGCAATACATCAAGGATGAAGCAGACCTTCTACACGCCGAAACAACAGAGCGTGAGGTTCGCCAAAACGAAAGCTTTCGATCATGGGTCGCCGTCACTAACAAGTCCTCCATCCACTGCCAAATGATTGAGAAGCGGATTCGGCGGTTGGCGTTACTCTCGCCATTCGACTATGAAACTCCTTGGAAACAGATTCGAAAGCAAGGATCTGCTTCGTTTCCTCTCAGCTCAACTAGTTACACAGAATAGTGTCAGGAACCGCAAGCTAGGGGTAGGTGATGACTATTGTTGTTGCGCAAAGGCTCCCTAAACTACCTTCCTTGGAGTCATCTAACTATATACAGGAACAACCTCCTTTGTCTATATGCCCTGTGATAGTCCTTGTGTTCTCTAACAAATAGAAAGCCGAAAAAAGCCCCATACCATTTTACTAACCGGGAAGATGGGTTCGGAAAAATCTGTTATCATGGTAAACATTGTGGATGATCTTAACCTCTCTCAGAGCAACAACTTAGTGCTTTACTTCTTTTATCGACGGGATAATCCATCTACTCTCAGAGTCAGAGGTATATTTGGCTCTCTGATAAAACAGGTTCTTCAAAGTCATATAAATAGTGACACAATGGATGACATCTTCGAAGACCTCCTCCCGGACCTTGGCTTTAATAAACTAATGAAAGTCCTAGCAACCGTAATGCAGCGTCAGAACAAGACTCACCAAGTCCACATTTTGCTAGACGGCTTCGAAGAGTGCGACGAAGAAGAAA
Source organism: Nemania abortiva (assembly GCA_022578505.1). NCBI lineage: Eukaryota > Fungi > Ascomycota > Sordariomycetes > Xylariales > Xylariaceae > Nemania > Nemania abortiva. Next base: position 67,245 of record MU392679.1, read on the forward strand.
TTGAGTTAGTTAAATCTGGACTCATAGAGACGCGGTCGTTCTGCAAGATTATCGTTTCTGTCAGGTCTCAGGTCAATGATCCAACGACCCCAAGGCTTGACTGGGACTACTCAGAAATGAGTGTTCCTGATGGCAATCCCGATATCGAAGAATTTATAGATTCAGAGCTCATCCGCCGAATTCAGTCCAAGACACTGTCTCTAGGCAGCCCAGAATTAGTCATCGACATTAAAGACGCCCTTTTACGAGGAGCCCGCGGCATGTGAGAATTCTGGGGTTCTACCCCTTTCCCCCCTGCACTACCCCCCCAAGGCTAAAGTAGCTGATTAAAATAGGTGTCTTTGGGTGGTCCTCCAAATTGAATGCATTTGTACAGAGCAGACGGATGATTCTATACGGAAAGCCTTATTGAATTTGCCGAAAGATCTATTTTCTACATTCCGTCATATCTTGCAAAAGTCAAAACAGCACGGCATACCCTTGCAGCGAAATATTTTGAAACTGCTCGTCGGAGCAAATAGGCCATTGGTGGCAAACGAACTTCGAGAAGCCCTCAGTGTTACTCCATACGAGCTGTCACGGACGCCGGATAAGATGATTAACAATATCTACAACACGTTGAAATGCTGCGGAAGTCTCGTGTTGATAGATGAGGAAGAACGAACCGTTCGTTTAATACATCAAAGCGTCGCATAGTTCCTTATCGAGGCCAACGAGGAGACACATGACTGGGCTTTCACAGTCCGGGAAGCGGACCATTATATAGGCGAGGTTACAGTGACTTACCTTAACTACCCATCGTTTGAGCAGCGCCTCTCTACAAAGATTGCATCCAGTGTCCCTGCTGGCGATACACCCAGCAAGATAATGGAACCCGCTTTGCAGCCGTACGGCCTGGTGGGCCGGTTGGCTTTAGCATACCTGCAACCGAGCACGCAAACGAAACAAGATATTGGGAAAGTGCTTTGCGAAGCCAGTAGCAAGTATCGCCGTAAATGTGCCGCGGTAGATAGTTTTAAATTTCTTGGTTACGCCTCGGACAATTGGCTCTACCATACGCGATGGATTAGTCCATCCTCAGCGCTCTATTCGCTTTGGCAACATTTTGCAGCGTTATGCCATACCTTACCAGCCTTCAAAGTGCCAATTCCAACCCCAAATTCAGTCCAGAGATGGGGGCGCTCTTGCTCTGTATTGCGACAATGTTTAGGGCTGGCCTTGTGACTAACTGGCTACTTCGGATCCGCCGGTATACAATGGACGACTACTGTCGGATTATCGGCAAAGCTGGGCTTGCGGAATGCAGCACAGTCCGATGGATGATATGCCGGCCATCAATGGCCCATTTATAGACAACTAAGGAACCACTTGTCGAGATAGCATGCCCGAACAATGACGCACGGGCTGTTAGGTCCCTTATCACCCGCGGAGCAAATGCCGATTTATACCAGGCGCAACACCCCTTGGTGATTGTGTCGCAAACACTCATTCACAGGAGCGATGCAATCTTAATGCTATATTATTTGCTGCATAGTTGCTCTCGTGTACCGCTACTTATACCCGACCTCTAATTTTGCCTATATAAGCTATGTCACATAGCCAATTTGAAATTTCTCAACTTATCTAAGGCGATGGTAAGTACAAGGTATCGCTCATTTTTTGGTTTACGCAATTACCTCTATCACAGTTGTTCAAGGGGTGATTATGTCATAGTTGCTTACTCATACAAGCCAGCCAAGCTCGAAGATGCCTCTAAACATGTTTCTTCTAGCTACGATGCACTCAAGATCACCGGCCAGACGCAAATTGATAGAATTACTCGTGGAGTCCATCGTAGGGGATTCAATACAGGGCCTCGTCGATCCCTTGATTCGGTGTGTGCAGATGGGAGACTGGTCTGCCGCAAATTATCTAATCAGCAAAGGTTTCAAGGGAAAAGATTTCCATGAGAGGGACATTCAGATGACGTTGATGGAGTTACGTTACTGGCTAACCACATGGACACCACCTTGGTCAATGTGACAAGGGCTTGCTAATAGAGGGCTCGGGACAGTATATCGTATTCAACTAATAATAATCTAGGGGTCTCAAGGTCCATGAGTTTCCTTCCATTCGGTCAGGAATTCCTACTTATAGACCCTCATTCTAGTCTAATTCTTCCCAAGGGATAACTTCTATGGAAACGCTCACCGGTCAGGTGAGCGGGGCTTCTGCCAATAGGCTTCATACAATTCAATATGTCTTAGACAGAAGGCTATGGGAGAGGCTCAGCCGCCTCCGAGGCCGGGAGTCCTATAGTGTAGCGTTGCGTATGACATTATTTGAAATTGAGTTATGAAAGCTATTTAATGAAACTAAAAAAAGAGGGATCCAAGACTAGGGGCTAGCTAAACATATATAGACACACCAACACTACCCATATTGTCTCAATAACTGATACTAATACATGCGTGGAAAGAAAAGACCTCACTTGGAATCTATGAGAAACACAATACTGTTTCATCAGTTCTCGGACTCTGTTGCATTGTCGGAATCCACCTGGGATACATGTTCACGTAAAATACGCAATGTATCGGGTGACAAGGCACTCAATGCCGCCAAAATCCCTGCAATGGCACGTTGATCGGGACTGGGCTCAGCAGTTGATGTGCTCGGCAGGCCACTAGCAACCGTGGTTGATGTGCTCGGCAGGCCACTAGCAACCGTGGTTGACGTACTCGGCAGGCCACTAGCAACCGTGGTTGACGTACTCGGCGGGCTACTAGCAACCGTGGTTGACGTACTCGGCGGGCTACTAGCAACCGTGGTTGACGTACTCGGCGGGCTACTAGCAACCGTGGTCGACGTACTCGGCGGGCTACTAGCAACCGTTGGGGTGAAGGAGCCACCCTGGACAGAGGTAGATTGGGAGGTGGGTGCCGGCAAGGTTGTTGGCAAAGCTGCTCCGTTTCTTCGGCGACGTCGGCGAGTGGCGTGCGCATCGAGGAGCGCGAGCTGCCTTTTCTCATGGATGAGCCATGCTTTGGCTTCGGATTCTTCACTGGGATCAAATGAACGAGCTGCATTGACGGTTAGTTATGGATGAATCAGTGTGGGAGGCAATATGAACATACAGGAACACTTAGGGTACCCCACGGTAGCTCTACGCCACTCATCGTAGGTTCTCATAATCCCGGTCTGATAGCCTCGGGCAACGGCGTAGATGTTAACCGACATCGTAAAGTTTCGTGATGAAAAAAACTTGAGACAAGGCAAATCGTAGGAGGTAAATCTTAGGCCAAGTTGGAATCGAGCTGTTACTTGCTGCTTGTGATGATTCCCAAGAGTGAGCGAATTGCCCCTTATATACTATAGCATGGCAGATTGGTTTGCAAGAATAGCTCACAAAGGAATGAGAGATAAGGTACGTAGTGTCGTATGATCTCTACTGGTCGGAAGGACTAGATTAGCCAAGTAGTGAAATTATTTTTCGAAGGATTCCTCACTTGTTGAGTTGAGGCCCCTGTTTCTTGGAATCTATTTGTAACTAGTGGAAAAGACCGGATGTAGATCCCTCGAACCGCTTCAATATCCACATCGGTGAGGCGAAGATGGGTTGCACAATTTCCGGCTCGTGCCCCGGTGGCTAGCGTTGAAGTCAATATGGCCTCATAATGCTAGGGGCGTGAGGTATATCTGCCAAATCATGCGGTCCCTGTGAGCACGGCACCCTGAGCCCACAGTATCGTCTGATAATGATAGTATCTATGTATCACATTATACATATATAGCTAGTGAATAATAAGATATCACCGGCTTGCCGCCGACATCGAACGATATAGCGTTTGAGCTAGCATACTGTATCCCTGAGTCTTGGGGTTCGAGTGCCATGGGGTCTATCATTCCCACTCTGGATTACGTGTGGTGTGTGGTATGTACAGCCTCCCTAGTGTCACGATCTTGACTACTTACGGCCACATACCCACGCCTCCAGGGTACAGAACAAAGAGGCTGTTTGTATATAGATATCCAGCTATTGGAAGTAGTACTTAGGGTTCCTCGTGCGTCAACAAGTATTCAGGACCTACCCATACATTGCCATTCGTACCTAGGAGCCCGTGACACCTAGTAAAGTACCGGATCGAATACATGACAGGACATGGGTTGTAAACGCAGGCAAAAAGATTAGTACTCGTGAAATTAGATGATGGTCAGGTATATACACATATGAATCATGCTTGTATACAACGTAAAATTATGGTTGAACCTCGCCGCGAAGTATACAGTGTAACATCTTATCAAAAGAGAAAGTATAGCCCAATGTCCTGGGAATAAGGAATGGACTTTGAAATGCCACACCGCCATACAAGCGGCTAGCACTCGGTGAACCTGCTGGGGGTCTTGGATGTCACAAGAAGAAAAATCAAGTGACGCCGGCCAGAACGTACCTCCCCTGTCCTAGTTCAGCTGAACATCATCAATGATTTCGGACAACCCGGCGTTAAGGGTGGTGATGTTTTTGGTTAGAGTCTTGACAAGTATGGCAAGATGGTCGGTGGGGCTCGCGCTTGTGCAGGCTGACACTGGGCTTGACCGACGAATGGGGTCCTTGCCGGCCCTCGAGGGGGATGTCGTCTGACAATTAATCTGTCGGAAGACGAATCCGGGCTCAAATGGAGTTACATATTCGGGGACCATGAAACTACATATTCGGGGACCATGAAATTAAACTCCTGAATGAAATGCACGCGAAGTGTGTCAGTGCGTGCCTTTGTGATGGACCAGGCGGAGTGCCTCTCATTGAATTCGCGAGCGAGCGGATGCATAAAGCCAAGCGCCCCCCGTGGTAAGTAATCGGGTTCCTAGGAGTCTCAAAATCAAACAGTCATATTCCGCTCGGTATTCCCAATGGCGAACTCCTTCTCTTCCAGCGTCAGCCCTGAGCAACCTACCTTGCCATCCTCGTCTCTTCCCTCCAGCAGCGGCGGTTCCAACATCGCGACCCCGACATTGAGTCCTACTCTCCAGCACAACCCAACTTTAGGTGGCAAGTTCTCGTCCATTGGCACCTGCTGTTTCCGCTCCTAATATCTTGGCAGCTATATCCTCTTGTCCTCGTACAGATGATGACCAAATTTCCCGTTTGAGCAATGAGACTGGAGCTCTTAATTTGAACTCCAACAGTGATACAGTCTCACCTCAAAGTGAAGGTAAGCATTCTGAGCGAAGTCAACTAGGAGGGGTTCAAGTCCGAGAACTGACTTCGACGCCATAACAGGTCCAATTCTACCCCGGGAGAGACCCGACAACACGAGGTACCATCGTCTCGATTTGACTCGGTATGAGGTGAAGTATCGGATTCCTGAAGGAGCTGATATCAAGAGACTGAAGAAAGCAGACCTACCTAGTTACTGGGCGAGGTCTGAGGACTTCAGGGATGTTGCTGCCTCAAAAATGGTTGGGCGCAATCTCTTAATCGTTTATACCAACGACTTGGCTACTTGGGGTCATCTGACGTTCAACGGCGGCGCTGCTGTTGGCAACTTGCTCAACTGCAAGATTGAGATGTTTCTCGACAAACACGCTTTCCGGATCTCTGAATTTTGCCCGAAAATCGAATATGACCGCAAACTTGACCCTACGGCGCTGAACCAGGCGAACTCAGTCAACGGCTGTCGTTCCATCATGAAGATTTGGAAGACAAATGGCTTCTGGGTCGTATCGACGAGAGACCGCCCGGATGCGTATAACCTCGTGGGGCGGAAGTGGATCATTCTGAATGGCACGACTTACAAGGTCCGGTAAGTTAGGATCGATCCGCTATTGAAGTCTCTGTCTAACGCCTGCCAGCCCTTTTGACCTGCGTGGCCTGATGGTGTATTGTTTCACGTGCTGTGGCCCGCACATGCAGAGTGAATGCCCAACGCCAACGCAGTACCGCTGCGGCAGATGCGCGGTGCGGTATGCAACCGCTGGGGACCACGACCAGAAGACCTGCGAAAACGAACCCCGATGTATCCACTGTAGCGAGGGTCACAGCCACTGGAAATGCACTTCAGACAAGTGCCCCGAAGACGTGAAAAGGGCTCGGGACAAGGCTCGGCATTTTCGCAAGCAGAATCCCCGTTGGTACGAGGAGTACCGCGAGCTCACGGGCCCACGGCTGTCTCACGTACCGGCACCCAGCAAGAAGGCGGGAGGCAAACGAACTGGGCAACGTCAGGAGTCCAAATTCGTCGGCGAGTCTAAGTCAAAGACGGTCCAGATGAATATTGTCTTCATGTTCAGGAACCAGAAAGCGTCTCGAACAAGCACTCCGCCCACTGCATCTATGGCTCGGACCGAACCGTCACCGTCGCCGTTGCCGTCATCTGCGCCGTCATCTGCGCCACTGCAGGAAACAGATGTTGCTGCTACTACTGCTACCGCTACTACTGCTGCTGCTGCTGCTGCTGCTGTGCATAATGCTACAGCGTGCCTACAGGGAGCCGACGTTGCCGCTGCTACCTCTACTGCTCTTTCTACGCCTCGTACTGATGCCGTGCGTGGCGCCACGCCTATCCCGCCGGAAACTGGCTCTGTCAATGTTGCGGCATGCCAGGGCGTGCGAGAGCCGTCACCATCCCCCTGCGTAGCATCGACAAGCTCCCCAACGTCGGTTGGGGACACGGCAGACCCTTCGTCGATCGCTCCACCCTCGGCTGACAGTGTAACGAAGAGGACTAGAGTGTTGGAGCCAGAGACCGCGCCTGTGGATCCTGGATCGTCCCAGCCGTCGGCGAAGCGTCGCAATACGGGTGCGCAGTCTCTTAGCACAGAGGTGGTGACGAAGAAGCGGCGAGGCCGGCCGCCGGGGAGCAAGAACAAGCCAAAGCGACCGGCCACCGCCGCCAAACCAGCCGCGCCGTCCAGTACACCGTCGACGCCGTTGACCGTGACAGCGCAGGCACGTTTAACGGTGGCGGAGCTGGTTGCTACGCATAGTAACAACCCGTTTGGCATCGACTTGAGCAGAAACCTCGAGCAGTGATGGGGGGAGGCGGGGTGCGTTTGTATCGAGCCGTGTCATGGCATGTAATTTAGGTAGTGGTTCTCTTTCTCTCTCCCTTTTTGAACATAGCACATAGTAATTCGAGTCTGTACCGCTCAGGGCCTCGGCCTATTCACAGTGTGCAGTATGGTACCGTTTGGGACGCCACTGTGAAGTAATGAATATTGATTGCGTAGCAGGCAAGTCGTCGGGGACAATCCCTCCTCCCAATATGACAAAGTTCAATCTAACTCCTCATCGTTCCGTAGTCGCTCGTCTGCTAACGGATTGTGAGCAAGCTAGCTAGCTGCATTTCGCCATCGCCGGCGCCAACCTGACCTTCGACCCCACGCCGACCCTTCGAACCCACCGCCGACCCTTCGACCCCTACGCCGACCCTTCATCCGAACCTCCTCGCAACACAGGCAAGTCAAGCATAGTCTCTGCAGTCTCTTCGCGCTCCGTCCCACTCACACCACACTAGTCCGTTGATTGCCGGCTGTGTCGCTGACCGTTGCGACCCAGAGACAGCCTGGCCACGGAAGCCTTCCTCCGTTGTGCGTCCCTCTCCTGCCGCCTTACGTTCAACATGCACAGTGCCTTAGAGCCGATCCTGTTGCTGACTTGTTGCGAGCGAGCCAGCCAGCCCAGCCCTCCGCTCGCGTACGAAGTCCCGTCGGCTTTACGGAAACGGGTTTATTTCCATTATGGCCCGTCTAATCGCGCCCCGTTTGAGAAGCTGTTTTTTGACGTTTTTGTGCGACAAATAATTACTTGCGACTTCTTCGGCTTCGTCTCTCGACTCGGTTGTTTCGATCGTTGCAAGTAGCGTTTCGATTATATCCGGTTTAAACGGATCGTACGACATAATAATGTTGTAAATCGTCAAAAGGTAGATTTTCTGCCGATTTGTCACTTTCGACTCGACGTTGAGGGCTTTAACGTCCGCGGGGAGGGCTTGTATGGCCCGTTCGAGCTGTTCTTTGTTCGACTTCGGCATCTTGTAGGTAAGCTGACGGGTTTCATTATTGACCATTCGATGACGACTCACCAACCGCAGTTGTTACAGCAGCGCAGTTGTAGTCAAGTTGGTTTGCGGTGAGCTGGAAGTGTCCCGTCTGTCGGAAAATTGCAATAAATTGGCTAACCAGATGTGCTACAGTGTGTGATGGATTGGATGGACTGGATTGGAGGTATGTGATTGCGTACGTGTCCTGCATGTTGCAGCCGGCGCATGTTTTTTTATCTGCGCTCTGCTGAACCCATTGCCTCTTTTTAGTACAATGGCTCGGTGGATTTTCTGTGTTAACGCTCCTCTTAGTGGAAACTGTGAGGGTACTGGTCCAGCTGACCCGTACTGCTAATATGGCTTGCTAACAACGGGTTCTGCAGAGTGGAGGAATGGAAGTCGAGAGGGAAGCTCCCTTCGTAAGATTGCGATATGTCTTTGGAGCTGGCGAGTGCCCCCGGCTAATCGTTGCAGACAGGGACCATCGCGGGGTTTTTGAATGTTGGTATGCCGTCTAGAGGTGTCGCTGTGATCGAGTACTAACCTCAAAAGTCCAGGTCTTTCCGGGTGAGTTTCGTTGTCGGCATGTCGTTTCGATGGAGCTCGACTGAATTATGGCGCAGCCGCGCAAGCCTTGCGATCTAGGTTTTGGTGAGTGGGTGTCCGATTTGCGACATACCTCTTCCTCGCCCGACTTACTCATACAACAGCCCGGAAGGCTAGAGTCATCCATTGCGCGGCGGGTATCTCGTCTAACCCTGCCCGTCTGCTTGAGCACCAGCTAACCTATGTAGCCAGCCTTGGTGGAAGTCTATTTTGTGTGTGAGTTTCCAGGCTCGAGAGTCCTCTCACTGATGCTAACAAGTGCAGGCGTGGATTGCGCGGCAGGTATTTGACCCCCGGTCTTGGTCTGTTCACATGGCAATCGGCTTACTCACGTAGCAAGTCCGTGAAGCCTATTCTGCGGGTAAGTTCTCGGCCTGCGCGGTAAATTGGCGGACCTTAGCTTACTCGTCCAATAGTCCCAACAGTTGGTGGTCATCTTGGTGGGTGGGTAGGTCTCGGTCCTTGTTTTCGCTGAGGGGTTTGGCTCTTTGGGTTTGCGGTTGCGTGTAGGGCGAGGCCCGTTCCACTTCGTAGTATCAGACGGCTGACCGTATCTAAGTTGCAGGCGTCGAATTTCCGGACTTTCGTCCGGAATTGGTAAGTACGCGATATATCTCCTAACTTCTAGATTTAGCTACTGATTCCCACGCAGATATTATCGTGCGATTAGTAGAAGCACTTGTATGGAACTAGTTGTATAGGAGGAGAGGGTTAGTAGGGCTTCGGGCTTACTAAATAAGGAAAAAAAAAACAAATAAAATAGGGGCAACCCTAAGCATTCCGCCCTCCTCAAATCATGTATTAGGGATGGTTTCTGTACCGCCCAGAGAGTATACTGGGTGTGGATATAGGTTATATAGCGCGTAATGCCCACTGTGCCTTCCACCCCACCTAACCACCTAACTTAACTTCTTCCCGCGTTGTACTCAGTGACTCGTAAGTACGAATCTGCGCAAGTAGCCAATGGTTGGTTTCCGATTGCTCACGGCGAGCCCGAATAGGGAATCGGACACGGTCCACCCAGGTAAGTTACCTAGATACCTAGATATGTCTTCAACAACTTGGTCGTATAAAAAGCCCTGCTGTCTCGCCCCCTCCCCAACCACGATTTGCATCATCTCCAACTCAACCTCTAGCCTCTAACCTCCGACTCGCCGCTCACACGCCACGATACAACGAACCACGCACATCTCCGACTACCTACCATGGCTCTATCCTCATTCCCACTCTTGAAGCTCCCCCCAGAGTTGCGTAACCTCATTTACAAGCATTACGTCACTATTGAAGGTGGCTATGTCTATCATTTCGACACGGGCAAGCTGTGTGCCGCCAACGACCGTGAGCGCCCCATCGACCTGGCCCTGGCATACACATGCACGCGAGTCGCAAATGAGATGCGGGGCCTTGCACTTGGCGCTAATGTCATTACGTTTCGTACCGTATCCTCTCCCGATCTAGACCTCAGGGCCTGCCGCTTTCATAACATCATGCGTTCTTTAGATGCAGACGCGGAGCTTTTCCTCGGATCACACGAATATTCGAGCGCACACGGCTATTGGGCCCGGGAGGATGCCTGCATTCGCTATGATCAACGCGTTTTAGACGAGGTATCCCGTGCTTTCCCTCAGTGCCAGGCCTTTGCAGAGTTGACTAGGATCGTGCGGCAGGGCTCGCCGCCCCTGTATAATCAATCATACAATGAGCTCGAGTTCTTGATGTCAGACTCTCTAAAAGGCGGCTGGTGTGAGGTTCCGTCTGTTAAGAGAGAATTGTTTTTGTACGCAGTCGAGGCTGCATCCAAGCTCGGCTGCTCGTTTCATCAGCCCTTGAGGGGAGGTACCGCCCATGACATTCTTGAACTGGCATCGATGCTCATGCCCTGGACGATTCCGACGGTGGATGAAGTCAAGTACGCTGCCAGACAGTTGTGTTTGCAGGGAACAAAGCATGACGAGACGCGAATTGGGAAGATTTCTCCTTTCTCGGCGGCGGCGGCCGCTATCAGATTCCTTAACGACACCCCAATCTCTACACGCAAGTACATAAGGAAAATCGTCATTCACGAAGATCGCGTGTCTGTGGCTTCTCCGGAATGTCACGGCAAAGGTCTCATCCCATTTTGTGTAGAAAACTCGCTTCTTCGCATCGAGCGACGCCTCGATCTATGGCGTACTGTTTTAGAATCTTATAGCGGTTTGGACATTTGTATAGACGGACAAGTTACAGATCCCCTTGGTGGCTCGTACGGCTGGTCTCTCGCCGTAGCTCAGTGGGTGGTTGAAGCAAGGGATCTTGTCCGCGCCGGTATGCCCGAGAAATCGTTTTCTCTTGTTATTGACGGCGGGCCAGCCCCGGAAAAAGCTTCTGAGGTATTCCAGAGAATGCAAAGAGATGCCGCGTGGCAAGAGGCCTTCGAAAAGGCTTGCGTGCGAAACATACGCCCGACACCGTCTCTAGCCCAGCAGAGACGGCTGGACGTTTACGTCTGTGAAAACTTTCCGAACATTTTGAAGTCTATGACCAACAATAAATCATTTTTCATCCGATGCAATTTTGACATCGGCGCGTCTTGGGATATAGAACAAATAGTTCATCAAAACCAGGCCTGGTCTCTATCTGATTGGGAGACAAATTGCAAGCTGGAGATCGAAGCTGACCAGGGAGTTGCACCCTTTCCGCCCTTCGAATCCTGGCGCGATTTCTACATTGGGGAATATGTCAACCCAGCTGAGCGATGGAGATACGCCGACAGGGAGAGCAGCTTTCAGCTTAGCATGACGCACCTCACGTACCCGGAGAATTAATTTGAGGTTAAGCTTCCAGCATTTCCAGGCACGGGAAGGGCCAGTATTGAAAATGGATCTGGAGTTGAATCAGATGGGTCTTATTCTGAATTTCATGTTTGAGACCCCTGGCTTTGGCTTACTATTGTTACGAAATTGGCGGTGTAAATGAAGGTAGCAGTGCATTCGAAGTACGGGTCGAAATCCTGATCTTCACAAGTCTATGTAATTTAATTTACTTTGGTTTACGTTTGTGCAACTGTCTGTTCAAGCGCCAATAAGCTGTGTAAAAAAACGTTTGGTCAGATGGTGATCATGACTCCAACCCGCTCATAGCAGCAAAATTCTATATGCTTGTGTCTGATCACGGTGTCTTCCACGTCGAGCTCAAGCCCCTGTCAGTTTCTGCCCGCACGTTGGCCTGCCACTCGGACTGTAATGCCGACGTATATATGTAAAACGGTCTGCGGTCGAGGGTATGAGAACACAATATGGAACTGGAATTCATTGGCTCTAATGAGAAATAGGTTTCTCATATATACTTAGCAAGTACCTGGTGTCAAGTAAGCATTTGCGCCGCAGCTAACTACCAGCTACCTAACGACTAGCCCGCCGCTTAGCTGTAGCTACATCGATTGATGCAATCTCATACGCTGCGCTCGCAGTTTAGAAGCCTAACGGATTCAGAGCCATTGGGCTAGGTATGTAACTTGGTGGGCATGCAACACGGTAGGCATATGTACTTCTAGTACTTATCGTAAATCCCGCCGGCTGCGGATGCCAGTGTAGCCGGGTGCTGTTTAGGCGCTGTTTAGGAGCATATGGTACCTGAGGTAAGGATGCCTACATACATACCTACCTAATCTTATAGGCTGCTGTGCCTCGTTCTCAATTTTAAAGGGATGAAAGTAGTTTCTAATGGCCTTTTTGCATAGCTACCACTGAACAGCACATAGATATAAGATACTGCTACCTATGGGGAGGGACGTTGGGGAAGGGTCTTCGTTTCCATGTGATAGACAAGGCCGGGTACCCGTGAACACGAAGCCTATGACTTCATCTCGAGACCCGTACAGCGCGAGGTTTGGCTATCTTGGTCCCCGACCCAATCAATGGTTCAGATTGTTGCTTGTTTCTCGTTTCGGATGTGTGGGTAGGATCGATTTGCCAATCTGAGGAACAACTTGGCACTGCCACACTCCGGCCTCGTGTCAGCCTGTGTTTCCACTGTTCCATCTCGATCCTTCGGTACCTGGCGTATGTCGATAGGTACCTGAACACCCATTATGCTGTATTATAACATAAATTCTGACATGAATTGTGGACTCCGAGCGGGAGACGAGGTATGGTATGCCTTGATCATTTGAGTCTATTCATAGTATTGTACAATATACACATGTATAAATGTACATATGTCCAGAGATCGAATGAACCTCAAGCAATAGGATACGATTATCTACTTATATACCTTGTAGTTATGTATGTAGGTGGGTGTGTGTAGGTACATGATCATAGTGCATTTTACAGTGTTGCTCTGAAGTGCTGATTTCCGTTTCGGTGGGTCCGCATACGCTTCGCTAGTGACGTTAGCGCCTAGCACACGTAACTGGCATCCTATCGGGGGCTAGGCTTGGCCTGAGGACTGAAAAGTCTTGGCCCCTTTAAACGTGCGTCAGCCCAGCTTTCACGCCAGCCCGTCCCTCCTTCATTCGTTATGCTCTTTTACCTTTCTATGTAATCCTCGAATACAGCGCCCAACTTGTCAACCCCCCAAACCCAAAAGTAATAATCGACCTTCATCCAACGCTCTTTGACAGCCCGAGGACTGTTTTTGTCCTTTCCGCACCACTGGACCATCTCTCGTTCTGGTCTCTTCGCTTTTTGACCTTTTATTTTCGAATTATATACATACCAACCTGTCGCCACCGTCGCTAACATCAACCACACGAGCATCAGAGCCATTCTTTCACCAATTCGACGCTTGCAATTACAAAACACGAGCCTTTATTCTTCTATTCTCGTCACCATGAAGCTGTCCTCGGTCCTCGGGGCTGCCGCGCTATCCGGCTCGGTCTACGCCGCCAGCTACGACACCATTCCCGACATCAAGGCCTACGGCCAGCACTTCTTTTACGCCAACAATGGCTCGCAATTGTAAAGCCGCCCTTCCCCGCGCGTTTTCGTCTCCCATGCTAGTCTCTAAGCGCGAGTTTGTATTAACGTACGGCGACAGTTACATGAAGGGTGTCGCCTACCAAGAGAATTTCTCTCCCAATGGCTCGACGAGCACTAATGTTACGTACACCGACCCCCTATCCAGCAAGGCGAACTGCGAAAGAGATATCCCCTTCATGAAGAAGATCTTCACCAACGTGATTCGTGTCTACGCCATTGACCCCACCGTCGACCACGACGACTGCATGGAGCTGCTTGCCGCCAACGACATCTACGTCGTTGCCGACCTCAGTGAACCCACCACTTCTATCAACAGCGACGATCCCGAATGGAACCTCCCTCTCTACGAACGCTACACCTCCGTCGTCGATGCTCTGCACAAGTACAACAACGTCATCGGCTTCTTTGCTGGCAACGAGGTCATTGAAAAGGCCAACCAGACCGCTGCCTCTGCCTTCGTCAAAGCCGCCGTCCGAGACACCAAGTCCTACATCAAGGCCCAGGGCTACCGTGACACACTTGGTGTTGGTTATGCCACGGCCGATGTGCCCTCGCGAGACGAGCTGGCTCATTACTTTGCTTGTGAGCCTATTTCGGGCGCTAATACCACCATCGATTTCTGGGGCTACAATGTCTACTCCTGGTGCGGTTTCAGCAATTACGTGGACTCGTCCTATGGCGAGCGTGTTCAATTCTTCAGCGACTACCCGGTCCCTGTCTTCTTCGCCGAGTACGGATGCATTGAAGGTATTCCCGGTGGCCCGACCCATCGACCCTTTACTGAGGTTGCGGTCCTATACGGCAACATGACTGAAGTCTTCTCCGGCGGTATCGTGTATCAGTGGTTCCAGTCTGACAACAACTACGGACTTGTCCAGATCGAGGATAACGAGGTCCAGCCTGAACCCGACTACACCTCGCTGATGAGCCAGTTGGCCAAGGTCAGCCCTACCTCGACTGCTTTGAGCGCCTACACGCCCACCAACTCGGCTCCGGCTTGCCCCACCACTGATTCGTCTTGGCTTCCTGTTGCCTCTCCTCTTCCGCCCGCTGTCAACTCTGACCTATGCGACTGTGCCATGTCGAGCCTGACGTGCACTATCAATTCCGACGATGAGAGTTCGTATGGCGCCGAGTTCGATTACATTTGCGGTATTGACGATGCCAAGTACTGTGTTGGCATCGCGCACAACGCCACAACTGGTGACTACGGTGCCTACGCGGGCTGCTCGCCTAAGCAGCAGCTCGCCTGGGTCGCCAACCAGTACTATCAGGCTCAGGATTCGACGAACAAGGCAAGCGCTTGTGACTTCAATGGCCTTGCCCAAACTCAGAGCCCTAAAACATCAGGCAGCTGCTCTAGCTTGCTCGAAGCTGCTGGTACCGACGGCTCTGGATCCGTGAGTGAGCCAACCGGAGCAGCCAGCTCCTCCTCGAGCGCCGCTTCTCCAAACAGCCTTTTTGCCCCCGGTTTCTTCAACCTTGGCCAGACCTTCTTCGTTGTCTACGTCCTCACCGCTCTCGTATCTGGTGTCGGCATGCTTGTACTATAAGAATGTGGATTTAGTGAGGAGGGAGAGGGGAAGATGGGTTGGATTCCTGGGGGTTAGGAAGCAAAATTTTAATATAGGATACGTAGCCCTACATGCTTGATGTGTACGTCACATGATTCGCCCGGCCACGGTGTTACTTGCCCGGGTCGGGGTCCTGGTCGAGGTAGAATCGAGACGCGAAAGTTTTCTCAATTCGGCCTCAGATAGAGTTTGAGGAATGCACACACGGCCTGGCGTCATGGAATTCGACTTCTCGAGAAAAGTTAGTGTATAAATGAGCGATAGAAACTGTCACGAAAGTCGCTACACCTTGTTATCTCCCTAACTTGTTTGGCTAGGTCCAAACAGATACACGGTAGGCGGCTAACTTGACATTCCCAGACTTGGCCTAACTGCTAGGGCGTGGATGGGAGGGGGTTACGAATGATGGCAGTATCTCCATAGTGTGTCTATCTCATCTAGCAGCGTCGACGGTTCTAGTTCATGACTGAATAGATCCCATCATTATGACCGGACTAAATCAGGGGACTTGTCTGGTAAGGAACAAAAAGGTGCGTCAATAGTAACTTAATATTGGGGCAATGTAAGCGGGCATCTCCTCAATCTCCCTCTCCCCTTCTCCTATCATGTTATTTCATTTCTAAGATTACCTAGGCAAACTTTCTCCTCGACACTCGCGCTACTTTGGCACTGAAACAGACAGCTGATATGTTTCCCCCGGACGGATCGACGTAAATCTGGCCTGTGGCAGCACTCTGTCGCCATGCTGCACAACGACTTCGTCTACACCGGCCTTCTTGATATCGACGAGGAACGTGGCGCCGCGGAATAGGCGCTTCACCTTCATGCCGTCCCAATGGGGGGGGAGCTGAGGGTGGATGGTGAGGCCGTCGGCGTCACCACGTAGTCCGCACAGCCCCTCGATAAAGCACCGGTACGCCCACGAGACGGTGCCCGTATTGAACAGCTGACTAGACCGGCCGGCGGTGCGGGGGTACTCGCGCCAAGCGCCGCGGTAGTAGTTGGGGATATAGACGGGCATCTGGCCGCGCTGGATATAGTCGGCGTCGCTGGGGCCGGGGATCAGCCTGCGCAGGACGCCGTAGGCGCGGTCGGCCTCGTCGCCCAGCGCGTACAGCGCGTGGATGTAGTAGACGGCAGCGTGGTTGTACACCGACCCGTTCTCGGCCGACCCAGGGTATTTCTGCGTGACGCGGCCGACATCCTCGCGCATGCCGCTGTACGGTGGCGCGAACATCAGCGTGCCGTACGGCGTCGATAGTTGCTCGTCCACGGCGGGCAACATCTGGCGTATTTGTGAGGGCGACGCTGCGCCGCTAAGGATCGACCATGTCTGCGGGTTCAGCCAGATCCGGCCCTCCTTGTCGTCCGCCACGCCGAACACGACCCCGTCGTCCGTGATGCCGCGCGCAAACCACGACCCGCGCCACATGTGTCTGTCTGCGGCCTCGTTTGTCGCCTGCGCGCCTGCGCGGTACCGCGCTGCAAGGCCCAGCTGCCCCTGGTGCTCACAGACGTCCGCCCACAGCCGGCAGGCAAACCCTGTCGCCAGCGTCAGCCACCCAGACACTCCCTTGCCTTTGTACCCGACCATGTTCATGGGGTCGCACCAGTCTCCCTGTGCGATGTAGCTCAGCCCGCGTTCATCCCGCGCCGAGAGCAGCCAGTCGACGGCACGCGAGATACGCTCAAACACGGTCTGCGTAGTGCCGTGGTGGTCGGTCACGGGCTCGCCGAGCAGCGCGTAGTCAGCCGTCTCGGCCAGGTACGCCTCGAGCGTGACCGGCAGCCATACGCAGTGATCTGTATGCGGGATCTGGTTGATGTACTTGAGCTCAGCGCCCTCAGCCAGCAGGATGCCGTCGGGCATGGCGCCCGTGGCCTCCTGCTGCGCTAGTGCCGTCAGAAACGCACGCCGCGCCACCGTCGGCGCGATGTACGCCATGCCCATATTGTCCTGTAGGTAGTTGCGCGTCTGCGGGTCCGTCGTCAGCCGGTTCACGTCCCCGTGGTAGTAGCACTGCCGCGGCAGCCAGTTGTTCACGAAGTTGTCCAGGGCGGCGTCCGGCGTCGTGATCTGCAGGCATCCCGTCCCCTTGGCGATGTACGCTGCGTAGTCCGCCGCGCACCGTGCGAAGCCCCCCTTGCTCAGGTACCGCGTCTTCATAACGCGGATCTCGGCGTCGTCGAGCGCGGGGCCGAGTAGGAACCGCAACGTGTGAGATTCAGAGCCGGCGAGGGACAGCCGGTACTGTACGGCGGCCGCCGGCGTCTCGTAACGTGCGTCGCTCCGGCCGAGCTCCTCGCGCTCAACGATGCCCGAAGGCGCGTGGAGCCCGCCCTCCCCTTCGAAGGCGCCCTGCCTCGCCTCCCACGACGTCGGCGGCGTCTCGCAGAGGAGGTAGGTCTTGTCCTTCAGCTGCTTATTCTTGAAGTAGTCCTCGGCCTTCTGATACGGCGTGACACTGCTCGCGACAACACCACACAGGTCAGGGCGCCACTCGCCTGACTGGTTCATCCACGACATGTACCCGAATGGGAAATAGGGGTACACGCCGATCTTCCGCGGCTTGTCGGCCAGGTTCGTGACGTGGACGGTCCACAGCTCGGCGACGTCGCGCGTGGGGATGCCGAGCGTCATCTCGACGCGGAGCCCCAGGTTCTCGACGGTCCAGCGGACGTCGCTCTTGCCGGCCGAGAAGACGAACTTGTCCAGCTTGGCGCGTACGGGCTCGAACGGCGCCGAGAAGACCTGCGACGTCTCCTCGTCCTTGACGTAGACGAAACGCCCCGGGTGGTGCGCGTAGTAGTTCTGCTCCGGCTGCATGAAGGTTCGCGCCTCCAGGTTCGGCGCGTGCATGTACTTGGCTGGCTCCGGCTGCATGAACTGCGCCGTGGCGTAACCCCGACACGTCACTTGGATCATCATCTGCTGGTTCCAGAGGAACGCGCCCGCCTTGGGCAGCGCCGTCGCGCTCGTCAACTCGTACCGCGAGCCGTCAGCCGTAGGGCGGCAGAGAGGCGCGCTGCTGCTGCCGCTGCCGCTGCCGTCGGCACTGGCTGAGCCGTTCCTCGCTCTGGGCGTGTCCACATCTCCGCCCGTGCTGGTTGAATCAATCGCCATTGGAACAACTACTTGGTTTGGGGTGGTTACCCGAGTCCGTGGCTGCAAGAGTGTGTCTCCGGTATCTGCCGAGCCCGGTTCGGGGGTCTTCGGAAGAGGGCTGCCTATATAGTCCGGACTTGGCACGAAACTGGTCAGGGCAGGTGCCGGATGAACCAAGATCAGTATTTGCAGAAAGAGAGAAGAAAAAAAAAAGAAAAAAAAAAAAAAACCAGAATTCCTCTCGACCCAAGAAGGATTGGAGCGAGTGGCACGGCAATGGAACACGAGGAGAGAAGAAAGAAACAGTTTTACTCGCTCCCCACGGCCGGATACCAAAGCAGAAAGTCTTCGCTCGCATTCTGTGTCCCACGTCTGACCAGACAGAGCCCGCCCCTTGACCCGACCCGACCCGACCAGAGCAGACCAAAGCAAGACCAGACAGAGAGCAGAGCAGGACCAAGATGGAGCGACGTGGGCAAGCAGCCCGGCAAAGCAACCCAGGGACTAACCCCAGCACGGCCCAGTCAGCGAGCCAGCCAGCTGCCGTGCTTCCTCCAGCAACGTTTTCTGCCGCGTGGTCATGAGCCGATGCCCCCGGCGCCGCCACCGGACCGTGGAATGCAAATTTAGTACTACCTACATGCAGTAATTGACGATGGGGAAGGGGAAGGGGAAGGGGAAGGGGGCTACCCCCCAGATCCCTTCTGGATGTCTAGCACGGCTAGCACGGAAGAATCTGCGGGTAAAGAGGTGCGGTGAAGGCCGATCCGTCCAATCGTCCCCCCTCCTCTCCCCCTGGACCCTCGACCCAATCGTTCCGTCGCTTGGCCCTTAGGGTCCTTGGAGCATCGGTCAGCTGACCCCACCGAGGTGTTGGTTCGCTCGGGGAACACCCGACCGGGGGTCTGATTATTTGATTGACGGATGACGGTTCACGACGCACATACAGCATACATACCGCCATACATGGGTGGTGCAGATCTTTCGCATCTACAAGTATGTATGTAGAACATGCTAGTCAGGTAGGTATTTATCATAGGATACGTAGCTACTATGTATGTATGCACTAGCCAGAAGCACACTGGCTTATTCTGTGTTCCTTTTCTCTCCTTTTTTTTCTTCTGTCTTTTTTAATCCGTTGGTCTGCGCCTTGTCGTTGGCCCTTTTGCGATCCCGCGCCGTCAGATTCCCGTTTTCATCGTGCAACTATCTCCCTAAACAGGTAGGTGGTGGTTTGTGATTCGGCGAGGGGTGTCGGTCTGGCTAACTTTCTATGTACATATGTACGTACTGTATGTAGCAGGCGATTAGGTATGTAGTTACCTACAAGTACGCACCTACAAGTACCTATGCTAGCTCCGCCCGAGTTCGCGATAATGGGGGGCCTGGTGTTTGGGGTTTTGGAGTTTATGATTCCCTATCCCTTTGAATGCCGTTTCGGCACCAGTACTTTGTGGCCAGGGCAGTGAGCCAATGAAATGAATGGATAATACGATACTTGGCTTCCCCCCCGGATCTCACCCATTTATACCCCTGCTAGATGTAACGCCTAGAACAATAGGTACTTCCATAAATGCATAACATGCTGCTAAAAAGCCGCTACTTGTGCGCTTAAAGGATGTAACTGATCTAAGCGGGGGGATGTGGGACTAACAGGGGCTTGAAAAAAGTACTGGTGCCGAAACGGCATTCAAAGGGATAGCAGAACTAACTAGTGCCACAGTGTTATTATACTGTACATTGTAACTCTAGCCAATCTAGCCTGCGAGACCCCGGTAGCTTGGGTCATTTTCATTGTTTACGGACCGTGACGTAACTTGCAATTGAGATACCTACCTACATACTTCGCAAGGGTTCAGGATTGGGGCGCACATCGGGTAAAGAGCCAGAGTAAGGAAGTCTCAAGTGGCACAGTTTAGCTGCTCACCGGGACGCACCGTAGACGCGAGAGGTGCGAGCTGTACTTAGGACGTAGTTATAAGTACGGGTGCTAGGTACCTTACCAACGTACATACATACATACATACATAAGTACCTACCTAGGAATGTAGGTACAGTAGGCAGGCTAAGTATCTCGCTTGTGGTCCAGACATCTTCATCTTGAGGGTGCGTGCATCCCACCGTCTTCAGGCGGTATTTCGGCCGCATCCACAGGTTCGGCGTGCGATATGCGGGCATTGTAACCAAGAAGCCTCGGTGCCAGCCGGGAGTTGTGAATAGGTAGGTACCGGTAGTCCTCTCGGTTTTGGTATGTGTTTCTCTATTGTAACAACCCTGCTGTTTGCATACATTGCTAACAGAATGCAATGTGGAGTGCAATTGCGTCTCTCTATTGCTCTCTATGTAGTTAGACCTCCCGGGAACCCGGCCCGGCCAACAACAACCCAAGAGGCGCTATTGGTCTGGGCAAGTGGTCATCGGTGAAGCATTCACTATCACTTGTACATGATCTCACATCTCACATCTGGCGTTTCTGGAGTTTTTTTTATTCTTTTTTTTTCTTTTTTTTTTTTTTTCCCTCGTCATACGCCGAGCTGCTCCGAGGTCGGTTGTGGGAGCCCACCTCCACTTACAACTGGCCTTGTCTCATGCTCCGGTCAACTTCGCAGCATTTACCTAATTTCCTCCGACTACCTGCTTGGTGTTTTGCCAAACAACAAAAGCCACCACTCATCTGTTGCGCCGCGGCTACCTGACTGCCGGCTACCTAGCGACTAGCCGCCTAGCTGTAGCCGCATCGATTGCACCCGCCGCGCTCGCGATCTAGAAGAGTCGTAAAGTACCTACGCAACGCGGCAGGCAATGTACCCCCTACCTCTGCCCCTACCTCTGCCCCTACCTCTGCCCCTACTGTACTGAATGTGGGTGGGAAATGAGCGATTGCCAAGCCAAGTCCAGGCCGGCCAGTCCAGCAACGAGACATGGCCAATGTAGGTGGGCTCGGTTGTGGGCGCTGACTCTGAGACTCTAGTCGCCAAATACTTCGTCCTATTTAAATTATTGAAAAACCGAAGTTATGGGATTGACCTCTTTGCACTCTATACGTACTCTCAAGATCACTCTGGCACCCAAGTGCACGCACGGTACGCTCAGCTAAGCCGGGTTCTGGCCGGGGTGAGCCACCCCCAGTTGATTTGTAGGCTTGTTTACATAACTACAGCTATTTCTTATTTCAGGCTCCTCACCGGTGAAGTGCTAGCGCGAATAAATGACAGGGCATGGGCTGTAAACGCAGGCAAAGGGATTGATACCCATGAAAAATGAAATTGGAATACTGCTAGTTAGGTACGGTTATACATGGGTATACAGAATACAAAATACAAAATACAAAATACCTCCGTTTCTGCTGGGGGTTTTCTAAATAGGGGAAATGTCCTGCCTGGGCTATACGTAGGTAGATAGAGCTTGCTGCGAAAATTCTCTACCATACCGAGCCTTCGCTTCACTCAGTCATAAATCCCTTTGCTAGGAAGAGAGGCAAACCTCTAGCTAGGTATGGTATGCGACGTGTGAAGAGGCTTTATCCTGCCTTTTTCACCACATATGATAGCTCCTGATTCTCTGCCAGCAGGCTATTCCAATAGGTATACGTTCGATTCTCCTTTTTGCCTGCCTTCACCATGGCGAACTACAACCCCTCGCCAACTCCTTCCCACCCGATGATCAGTTCTCACCCTGGTGTCGATCGTATAATGCTTGGTTACGATATTGATCATGGCCAGTTGGCAATGGATGACGAGCTTTCTCTGGATAGCAACAGCAACAACAACAACAATAAATGTGTGGACGACACGAGCAGCGACATTGAAATGGGCGACGAGTGCAGCGACAGTGATTATGACAGCGACGACACAGACTCCGACACGGAAATGGGTGATCAATACCTCGACTCAGATGCCGATGGCACATTTGATCAGTTCGCAAAAGAACCAATTCCGCAAAAGGCTCGAGTTTGGCGGAGACCGCCGGCCGCTTATGTCACGCATGGGACTGGGCTCGTGCTCCCTATCGGCTCCCATTTGGAAATGGCTCCTCGGGATCCAGATGGTTCGGCATTCGTTTGCGACGTATGCCACCCCTCCCAGACATGAAACGTACAATGCTAACCCAGGCTCGCTACAGGAAGAAAAAGATACCCTTGTTATTCACTACGCCAATTTGATGGGAAAGCAGCGTTCTCAGCGCTACAGTAGATTGGGGGACTATACGATGTTGCACTTCTCGGATATCATAGCTATTGCTGATCCGCCCGATGACATCGAGAAGAAAGTCTACAATAACTACAAAGTGTGGCACGGCAACGAGCGGCCGCCCGAAATCGTGGACGGAAGAGCTGTGCCCAGGCCACCACTGCGTGTCGCGTTCGCCATATCCGACACAATAGATCCGTCGACCTACGAATTCAAGGAATATGAAGGCCCGAACGAATTGGTGGTCGCAACACTCCGTATTCGACTCTCTATGGGCCCCGTCAACATCCATATTTTCTACAATCCAGATGGGAAGCTGGACATTCCTGCGTTGATGGAGTCCATGTTCCAAGGCGACAACTACAATGTACCGTGCCTTGTCTTCTGCGACTCGAACCTGCGCCATCCGGATTGGCATCGGCCAGGTTACGACTACATCCCTGTTCCGAAGGCGAAGCAGTTGGCTGATGGAATGGACCAAGTCAATGCCGTATTGGTTACTGAGCCCGGTGCCACTACATACCGCCATAAAGACTACGAGTCCACTATTGATCTTGTCTGGGCAAGCGAGAGCATGGCAATCCGAGTGCCTCGCAGAAACTGGAGCATATTGAATGTTCCAGGCTTCGAGGTCTGCGATCATGTGGTAACGCAGACAATCGTCAATATTGCACCCTGTCGCTCGGTCAACCTAAGGCATAGTTGGAGCCTAAGCGAAGACTTGGAAAAACAATATAGAGACCATGTGGCCGAAGGGCTCAAAGGGGTAGAACTTCGTGACTTAAACACGGAACAGGACGTTGATAATTTCACCGTTGAGCTGATTAATGTTCTCACGTCTGCCATCCAAGAACATGTTCCATTAACGAACCCCATCGCCCGAAGCCTTATCGAGGCTCAAAAGAATAACCTAGCCCAATGTGAAGACAAGGATTACCGAGCTATGAAAAACAAGAGCTTCATCAAGCACACCGTTACCTCGACGACATCGTACCAAAAAACGTCAGCCATTCTTCGAAATGTGCCAAAGTGGGGAAAAGGCAGAGGGCCGTCCAAGATGCCCGACATTCATACCTCTCGTGAGGTTAGTTGCTAGAATCTTTCAATCCGCTTTTTCGCCTGTCTCGAGGGCAGGATGCCTAAACAAGCATACTTATTCTGCTCTGGTTACCTAGTTCTGCAAGCCCCTGAAGCTGAAGTTGTTGCCTACTGTGACTAAACACTGCTGACTTGGAAATTGCAAATAGGGTGTTGCCACTGTAGTTACCGATGCGCTAAGCCGGAACCACGAATTCATGACCCAATGGTATGGTGAAGGCAACTTCCACCCCATTCATGAAAATCCCACGACCGGCGAAAGACCACGGGACGTCACAACTGAATCTTCTCACCAACCGCCTCGTCCGTCCCAGCCCGAGTCGATACCAGAGGGGCTTTCAAGCGACTGGAAACCATCCAGGGAGTATATACAGGACGAGGCCAGGAAGACCCTCGCCAAATTAAAGCGCCGGAAGTCTCCGGGAACCGACATAGTTTCAAACGAAGCTTTGAGGGCGTCCAGTGATCTGATTTTGAATCATGTAGTGTGGCTAATGGAGGCTAGCATTCGCCTGACGTACTTTCCTCGCTACTTCCGCCATTCTCGATTGGTTGCGCTTCGAAAGCCGAACAAGGATCATTAGTCAGTTCCCTGGAGTCTTTTATTCCCCCTTTTGGCATGTCTGAGGGTCATAAATTGCCTTAACGGGCGTTTTTGGCTCCTGCTACTCCTGCAAGCTCCCGAAACCCCAAGTCATTTTTATCATAAGTGGACATTATTGACTCCAGTGTTATAACAGTTGTCATCCGAAGAGCTGGCGGCCCATTTCCCTCCTCTCGAGTGTGGGCAAGCTCCTTGAGAAGCTACTTGCCAATATAATCACGGAATTTTCTCTCCAAAACGGTCTTATACCGCCAACACAGTTCGGCTGCCGCGGGAAAAACACCACGGACGCCTTGCAGCTTTTGCTCAACGAAGTATATACTGGCTGGGAAAGAGGTCAGAAAGTTACGATGATATCTCTGGACATGACTGGCGCGTTCGATCGAGTTAAACAAAGCTCACTGCTGCATAGGCTCAGGTGTCTAGGGCTTTCAGACTGGATCGTTAGCATTTTGAAGTCCTTCCTTGAGGACCGAGTGGTTTCACTGCAGCTTGCTGGTCAGGACCCTGTTCCTTACAGGGTGATGGGGGGTATTCCTCAGGGGAGTAGTCTGTCCCCGATCTTGTTTATCCTGTTCGCCTCTGCCCTTCTCACGAAAGATCATCAGCTGGATCAGGCCGGACATTCGCTTTCATCCGGCTTCGTAGATGACACGCACCTCGTCCTCAGGTCGGACTCATTCGAAACCAATTGCAACGCCCTAACAAAGCTCCATGACGAGCTCGAAGAACTAGGAGCTTCGATGGGAATAGAGTTCTCGCCTCCCAAGTACGGGATCTTGCATTTTGAGAGGGATACACGCCCGAGCGACAGGTCCAAGGTGTTGCCGCAGATAGCAGGGCTGACAACAGAACACCTGAAACCGAGGTTCCTGAAGATACTTGGTGTTCTTGTCGATTACCAACTTCGCTTCAAAGATCACATTATGCAGGTTAGTGCCCACCGAAGTTTCCGGCAAGAGGGATATGCAACTAAGTAACCATCAGATAATAGCCAAGGGCGAAAACAAGTTGAAGAACATCAGACGTATCGGTAACATGACTCGAGGTATGAGCCTCTTGACAGCCCGGAACATATATTCTTCCATGTTTTTATCTCCAATTCGATACGCATGCCCAGCCTGGTTCATCAAGGTCGGCTCCAAATACGATATTGACCAGAATTTGATTAATAAGCTAGAACAGCTTCATTCCCAGTGTCTACGGGCTCTATCGGGAGCTCTAAAACGAACACCTATCTATATAGTGTTGAAAGAATTGAACATCCCACGGATACTGTACCTTCTTCTCCAGGCATCCCACACACACAGCATCAAATCCCTGCAGACCGAGAAATTTCGGCGGTTGCAGGAGAGACGTGAGCATGTCGCTGCTTGGGAATCTCCTGTGCCCGACGATTTGATGTCTAACCACCCATACCATTTGCTGGCCAAGCGTGCCTCGCAAAATTTCTTTCTAATACAAGGACATCCGGTACAGCCTGATATCATGTGTCCCAAAAAGGTGAAAAATCTTGGCAGGAAAGCCAAGAAGTGGCTGGGTGAAGTAAACAGGCAGCTTATGGCTGCGGAGTGGAACGAGTACCGGAATAAGCCCAGAAACACGCCCCCTCCGGCAGCTCTGGCCGAGCCATGGGGACCGCAGTCTATGGAATATTACCGTGGACTACCTCGGGCGCAATCCAGCATACTCTTGCAATGCCGGTCTGGGGTGATACCGCTAAACGCCTACTTGAATAGCATTACTCACAAAGTAGGTCGTCAGATTTCCCGTCGCGTCTTACTGTAGTCACTAATAACCCTTATTAGAGGAATAGTCAGTTCAATTATGGATGGTGTCCTTGCGGAACTGGAATGCAAACCGGTACGACATGTCATACTTCGTCTCCGCCCAGTTAATGGACCAAATGACTCGTTCTCATGACTGACACCGCGATAGTGGAGCATCTATTCTGCCATTGTCCGAATCTCTCAGAGCCTCGCTTCCAAACATTCAGCACCAATCTGGTGACTTTCAATGTCCGTAGCCTCCTTACAAAGCAATCAGGCCTGGCATCTAAGTTTGCCCTGGGACACTTCGGCATTAATTTCTTCGAGCGTGCAACTCCGTACATGGTACAGCCGGAAGGCGAGGAAAAGCCAAAGAGACGGAAAAGGAGGAAAAGGTCGAGGACGACCAGGCAGCAGCGGCGACGTTCCTACCGGGCCAAACAAGCCGTAGCAGCGAAAAGCCATCAGGGGGGATGCTGACTGTTGGGGGATCGGACCCTTCGCGGGTTTGAAACTCGGTGGGTTTGTGTGTGGTGGGCGCGTGTGTTGAGGCTGTAGCAACCCTCAACGAAATATCGTATGTTGACTAGTCTCACCTAGGAAAGCGTTGCTGCTGGTGTTTCTGTTACGGCGATTCAGGTTGAAGTTTCGGATGAATGGTATTTGGAAGCGAGAATAACATTTATATGTGCCCCTTAGAAGGCAGTGTAACAACTGCTGAAATAAAAATCTCTGTGGCTAAAGGGAGACCCTGCCGTAGTTGATTCGGGCCTTATCTTTACCCTCAACACCTTCGACTTGGTCATCTTGGCTTTCGTCCTTCGCTTCGTCCTTCGCCCTTCGCTGCTCTTCTCCTCTCGGTAACTCATTAGGCTGCTTCTTGCACTCGCCGTTCATGTGTATTGCCCCGATCTTCTCTTCCTGTCGGAAAAACCACTGCGCCAAGAGGTTCAACCTAATACAACAAATTATTATTTGCGTATTTCTAAAAGTTCCCTTCCTGCATACTCATCGTTGCTGGATCACTTCTCGTTCCTTGAAGACACTACGTGTAACAGTTGAAAATTCTTATTTCTTGTTTCAGGCATTACCATAGTATGCTATTAAGCTAGTAAGTTAAGATGCCTCGGCGTGTTATCAAAAGAGAACATTAGGGGCAGGAGCCGGCATTGATAGCAACGCCAACGCCAACATCAGCACCGGCAGAAGTACCGCCGCCCTTTCTTGCATTAAACACCATAGGCGCTACACGTACCGACCTAACCCGCACTACCAGGACCGAGCTGATTTGATCTTATCTACCCGAACCGATCTGATCAGGTCCACTTCGGCTACACAAGGCTTTCAGCCGCCTCGTGGACTTGCAGAATAACCGTACCAAATTTCGGGAGGCTTTAGATGAGGGCTGGCAGGAAGCCGGAGGGTAGTAATACGCGGTAAGGCCGCTAGGGCCAGGTCAGGTCACCAGAAGGGCGAAGTTATAAGGGCGCCGCGTAGACATACTAGAATTGCGAAGTAGGATCACCAGGACTCCGTGCCGAGTCCATCCCTACGGTCTATCCATTCCAGACAATCCTTCAATCGACTTACATATATGTTCTTGCTTGGAGTTTCGATAGATCTAGCCACCATTTCACATCAGGTGCAATTTCCACCAGAGTGACGGCACTCGTTATTTCCCAAGGCTGATCACTGGAAGCTGATGATATGTATTGCCACCTAAAACATAAACCGTTGACGTGTCGTGTTTTCGCAGCGGGGCAAGGTCAGCCCCTTTTTGGCATTCTTAACCACTCCCTATATCATTTCCCACACACAACCGACTGACTGGCCACTGGCACTATCCAAAAAAGCGTAGAAAACCTGGCGTCACGGAACCCCCTTCCTTTAACTCACATGCCGGCCTTCTGCGCGGCGCCGGCAATCTCACCGACCCAGCTGACGCGATGGCTAGAGAACAGCTCCACGGCGGGCTGCGCGTTGTCAAGCGCGTCGATGTCGTCGAGGGTGCCGGCCTTGACGACCTTGGCGTCGCCGAACGAGGCGCCGTCGCGCCACAAGGTGCTGCCGCAGTCGCCGCAGAAGTGCGACACGATTTCGCGGCTCGAGTCGGCCATCTTGGCGATGCTCTTGGGCGTGCCCGCCACCAGCTTGAAGTCGAGCCCCGCGATGATGATGTTTGTGCTGTACGTGCTGCCCGTGATCTTGCGGCAGTCGAGGCAGTGACATAGGGCCTTTGCGGGCAAAGATATCAGCGTTTTGGCTTCTCGACGCGTCTAGGAGGTACGAACCTTGCCTAGCGGCTCTCCCTCGACCGAGTACCGGACTCTGCCGCAGAAGCATCCTCCCTCAGGCATGGTGAAGATACGAGTATGAGGGGGGGTAAGGTTCTTGTAACAGCTTGGAGCAGCTTGTAACAGATGGTAGGATCGGTATCGTATTCAAGGTGTTCAACTTTGATCGCTCAAGGTAGCACGTATCTTCGAAATCCTTCACTAGCGTACGGAGGATGACGCAGATACTCAACACCATGAACACGATGCGTCATCGCCCTTTTTTATACTGCGTACGGCCGCCACTACGATGCGGCAACCCTACCGCACCTCCAGATCCCCCTCATCGGTGAAGGCGAGGTCTTCAAAGCGGAGACCATCCAGCCCCTCCCAATTCTCGTTAGACACTCCATCTGACCCGCGGATACTGTCCCCACGAGTGCGGGAATAAACGACTCGAAAGACCCCATCAACGCCCGTGGGATAGTAGGCGATGGAGCTCCAAGACGACAACTGGTGATCTCCTCGGCCAATCCGCGGGATTCGATAGCTAACTAAGCCATCTTACACATCCCGAAATGATCTAGGTAAGCAAAATCCCCACCGATTGCTAAGTCGCGCCCTTTGATCTGTGTCGTGTGCTCTATCGGGGCTCTTGTCAATTATCACTGTAGATCTAGATCCCGACCTCAGCATTTTCTTGGCGATTCCCATAGATGCATGTACAGCATAAAACGAGATTAAACCGCATGTCCAATCTGACGGTAGGTAACATACGACTGTAAGTACAATAGGAAGAAATTAAACACGAAACTCGAAAATGACAAGATGCGTCGGCTCTACCCATTATCAAAGACATCAACTTGAACTCATACATTTGAGAGAGGACGTAAGGAGACTTCTTTTTATCTCTTGCACGAGTAGCATTCGGGAGTTTCTCGACTGGAATGCGCCTCTTAAAAACCGCAAGCCCCTATTCTGAGTAGTGGCCTGCCCAGCTAGGCGTTAACAGGTAGTTATACAGTAGGCGCGTGGCTTGGACGAGAAGCTCTTACAAGGTACAGTAGGTAAGTTGAGCTCTACGTTAGTACAGCAAGCATACCATGCCGACCTCTTGAAAGTTTGAGAGAGAGGCGTTGCCACGATACAGTATGTACTTATTGGCTTTGTCAACCCCTCGAGATCGCGACGGTATCATTTTGGTAGGTAGCCAACAATTCACCTACCACCCATTTAAGTAAGTAGACTACTCTAATTCTGACCAGCCACAGAAGTTACCTGTCAGGCAACTTGACTAGGGTTCCTATGTATCGGCGATCTGGAGAGGCCTAGCCAATCGGAAGCTGTGGAACCCGCTAGTATGGTGCGAAAAGGAATAGGTATAACTACAGGCATGAGCTCCCCACTATAGCATGGCACTAGCGCTATCGAGTAGCACCAGCACTGCACCAGCTCAATGGTTAGTTAGATGGCATGAAGACTACTACCTATGTACTTAGTTACTGTGGGTAGTTAACCAATACCAACCAACCTTTTACCAACCGGGGAGAGTTAGGTAGGCAGGTAAAAGTGACTACGCAAAGCAGCACACCATCACCACCCACCCCTTCTCCCAATCCCATTCCATCCCCGAAAAATAGAAATACCCTGTTGCTGCCTGCCCGCCGGTCCACGTGTTCCAATCCTCCCGGCCCCGTCCACCATGAACGAAGAAAGACGCAGACTCCTCAACCGGCCTATTCTATTAGCCATCCCCATCCTCATCGGGCTGTTCATCACACGATCACCGCTCCTCATGACGTCGACGACGCCGACCGCGAGCAAGCCGTGGGCCGATGCCCCGCTGAAGCTCATCGCCACGCCGCAGCACGAGACCGGCAGCACGGACATGTTCACAACGGGCGCGACACACATGGCATTGCTGCACAATTCGATATTCCGCGGCTACAACTCCATCTACCAACAAGCACCCAACGTCAAGGACATCGACAAGCACGACTTCATCGGCTACGCACTGACATGGCACAAGTTCGTGAAGTCCCACCACGACGACGAGGAGGTGTCGCTATTCACCAAGGTCGAAGACGTGTTGGATGATAAGACCATCTGGGACGAGACACACAAGGAGCACGGTACGGCAGGACATGTCATTCTCAACAAGTTCGAAAATGGAGGAACGAATGGTTGGATGAACGGTAGAACTCGTGCTAACACTGCTTCTTCTCTCGTGCCACAGCGGCCTTCCTGCCCGGTCTCGCCGAATTCGAGAAGTACCTCGTCACTCTGAGATCGCCCAAGGACTTCTCGGGCGCCGAGCTGCAACGAATCATGTCATCCTTCCAAGAGCCGTTCGAGATGCACTTCCACAGCGAGATCTCGACCATTGCCAACCTCGCGAAACACGCCAACGCGCCCAAGCCGGGCTCCGCAGAAGAAGCCAACGCATCGCTGACATTCAAGACGTGGGGAAAGAGCACGGTGACAAAAGCCGGCACTCTCGACGTTGTCCCCTTCTTCCTGCTCAACCTAGACGGCACGGTCGAGGACGGCATGTGGGCGACCTGGCCCCCGATCCCCGCCCCAATCAAATGGGGGCTGGTCAACCTCGGGGGCGCCTACCACCATCGCTGGTGGAAGTTCAGCTCGTGCGCCGGAGGCAAGCCCAGGCAGCTATACGCCGTTTAAGCCGAGTCAATCGGCTACATGCCCATCCGCATCCTGGGCGAGATCTCTACGGTGTCCACACGGTGTAGGGGGGCACTTTGTCGTGCGGGATTTCGACTTGCAAAGGCTGGGTTTTTAGGTAGGTAGTTGTGCAGTTACGTGCACATGGGCGGCACAACTCGGAACCCAACTCAAGACACGGAGCTCTAGTTAGATAGACCCCTTCCCCTCTGTAATAGCTCCCTTGTAGCTCGATCTTTTTAGTGGGGTTTCACAGCTTAGTTAGGTACCCTAACCGTACTGTACTGCTGTAGATGCGGGATGGGTCCATTTTTAATTCTGGGTGGGGCGTTAGGGAACAAAGTGCGACCTTAGCCACAGCATATCCGTACTACTTGTACTACTAACTACCTACATAGGTACTTACTTAAGTAAGTAAAGCCGCGGTAGGATTCAAGGGTAGGACAGGCCTTAACTAAAAAAAACGATGGTTAGTCTAATGCTTACATAAAGTACCATTCAATTTTCTCTCGTCTCTTCTCTGCTCGTATGCCTTGGATTGGTGTCACGTCCCCCGCCAGCCGCCTCATATCGTTCCCGCAAGCGCAAGGGGATTCGATTTGCCCACATCTACATCTCCTCGAATCGAGAGAAATGAGTGAGTGAGTGAGTGAGTGAGTGCCATTAACCGCCCGACCCGACGGGCACAGCACAAAGCAACCTAAGAAGGAGGAGCCTTTCTTTCCCCCTTCTTCCCCTTCTTCCTCTTTTTCCTCCTCTTCCTCCTCCTGAACGAGCCGGTCCGTCGCCCTCCCTCGACCCAGCAAACACAAGCCCCGACTCGCTCGCCGACCGCCCATTGCATGATTGATGCCACCCCCCCTCCCCTCCTTCCCTCCCTCCCGGGACGTTTTGACGACGGCAGTGCCGCGTAGTCGGGCCTCCTAGCCGCCCTATCTATCGCTCGAACCACCGACCGAACGACTGACCGACCGACCGACCGCCAACATGCAGGGCTTCAACATGGGGCGGTACGTCCCGCCGGACGTCGAGGGGACCGTGTCGGGCAACGCGCTGAACAGGAAACACGCGCTCGGGGCGCGCGCCTCCAAGCTGCGCACCGAGGGCATCCTGACGGTGCGCTTCGAGATGCCGTTCGGCGTGTGGTGCGGCACCTGCGCGCGGCCGACCGTCATCGGGCAGGGCGTGCGGTTCAACGCCGAGAAGAAGAGGGTCGGCGCGTACCACAGCACGCCCATCTGGAGCTTCCGCATGCGCCACGCCGACTGCGGCGGCGCCATCGAGATCCGCACCGACCCCGCCAACGCCGAGTACGTCGTCGTCGAGGGCGGCACGCGGCGCGACACGGGCGCCGGCAAGGACGACGACGACAGCCTCGTCTCGTCCCGCGCCCTCCTCGCCGCCGGCGGGGAGATCCTGACCGAGCAGGAGAGGGACGCCCGCCGCAACGACGCCTTTGCGCGGCTCGAGAAGACCATCGAGGACCGCGGCGTCCTGGTCGAGCGATCGCATCGCATCGCCGAGCTCGAGGACGCGAGCCATCGCGCTTGGGAGGACCCGTATGCCCAGAACCGCCGCCTGCGCGACACGTTCCGCGCCGGCCGCAAGGCGCGCGAGAAGGCCGCTACGAGCACCGACGAACTCCGGGAGCGCATGAGCCTAGGCATCGATCTCCTGCCCGCGACAGAGGAGGACGCGCGTAGGGCGGCACTCGTGGATTTCGGCGTCGCCCCAGCTCTTGACAGTAGCCCCGAAACAAACGGAAGCGGCAACGATAGGATATCGAGAATCAAAGACACTGCGCTCATGAAACCACTCTTCAGCACCCGGACGACAAGTGGTGCAAGGAATGCGGCTCCAAAGATAGATGGCGCTGCAACAAAATCGAATAAGCCAGGGGAGCAGAAAGGTAAGAACCGCCTCAGGTCCGAGATCAAAGCCTCCCAGACCCGTGAGTCTCTCGCATCCACCGTCACGCGGAATACGCGTGCCCTGCAAGACCCATTCCTCATCCCATCTACTCCCGAGTCCCGGAGCCGAGGGGGCGGGGAGGGAACGGCATCAAGAGCGCCTTCGAAGACCCAGGGGATCAAACGAAAACGGCCCGACGCATCCGTCGTCCCATCTCAACCTCCGTCCACGCCCAAAACGTCAACGTCAACAGCAAAGAAACACCGCAACACGGGAGTCAAGTTGGTAGAAGAAGAAGAAGAAGGAGAAGAAGAAGAGGGAAAAGAGCGGCAGGGCGATCGACTAGAAAACGGAGACCCAGCGTCCACCGAGGCAGAAGACGCGCCACCGGCAGCAAGCGACAGCCGAGCTCGTTTGAAGACCGCGTTGGTGGAATACGACTCGGATTGAAATTTACAACAGTCGGGTAAAATGAACGAACGGGCCGGTAGACGGACAGATAGGCGAATAGGCAGTCGAGCGAACGAGCATGGCAAAATGAATACATGTACCAAATCATGCATCCCACGGCGTTATGGCAGACACGAGGCATCTGGGGGAGACAAGGGGCACGCACGGTTTTATATAGCATATGTCTACGAAGATACCCCTAGAGGATTATTACTCCATATTGTTTTTTGGGCGAAAATATCATCATTATTACTTTTATACCACGAGCCCCTACAAAGTACATCCTGCAATATGCAATACACATTAGCCAGGTGTTCAACAACTTCTGTATTTTTCCCCTCTCCTTTGTTTAGTAAGTGCGCTACTTGTAGGCCCTCTCTTTTGATACAATTATTGGAATACCGGTGGCTCAACTAATTGGGTACGGCTAAGGTTAAAAGTTCATCTTCTGCATACTACACAGCATGGCAAGGGGGTAAGAAGGGCAGAATCCTTTCACTGCAAATTACTTGTTCTCGTCTAAACATTGCACAATAACAAACAAGTAACAGGCGATGCGAGTTCAGTTAATCAAGTCTATTTATGGAATCACAAACAAAGCAGTTCGACTTCCCTCTCCGAACGCCAGCACTAGAGCCACGGCCACTCGGGTCTGACCCGGGAGGGATAACCATAAAAATGCCTTGACAAGGCACGTAAATAAGAGCGATGATTCAGTAAATGAGAAGAGAATCTCTTAACGGCCCTGATTGAACGACAGCTCCCCCGAGGCAGAACGCAGCCCAAACCCAATCAACCTGGTCCCCATTCAAATTCCTATACATTCATGCCTTGAGCGACCCCATGTTCAGAGCTCAAGGACCCAACTATGCCAACTCCGTCCGCGGAAGCCTCTCCCCACCTACTCAACAAGGCCCAGATCAAGGAAGCAAACTCAAAAGGCAAACAAACTCCCTTCCCATGAGAAAGCATATCAGTTCAAATTACACGTATGCGTGCCGGGGCTCGAACGCCAGAGCCGACCATTCCGTTCTGTCTTCGCGATCTGTGGCTGAAAGGGCGGGGTTAGAGAAGTCGGATTTCTTATACATCGTCCATCTGGCCTGCAGGCTCGTCGTCGTCGTCGTCATCACCGAAGCTGGCGACCGAAGACATATCGTCGTCATCCTCGCTCTCCGCACCCGCCTCATCTGCGGCATCTTTACTTGCATACTTCTGGACGTATTCTGGAAAATCGTAAGAATTAGGGTATGGAAAGGAGAGAGGGGGAAAAAAGAGAGCGTCCGCTCTTACCCTTCACTTTAATGTCATAGCTCTTTTGATCCCTCATCAGCAGGGCAGCAGCCTCGCCGTTCAAAGGATCGGCCGGGTTAGGATACCGTAACAGTTGTGGCAGAAAGACTTCGAATATGTTTATCATATCAAACATAGGCGACCACGTCTGATTAATCACATCAAGGCAGACGGAGCCAGACCTTGGCACAGAAATTTCGTCAGTACGGGCTAATCGAGACATGTGCTTACTTGAACAATATTGTCATGGCCGGGAACTCACAACTCATCAATATTAGGGTGGAAGATACGGTTCACGAAGCCAATGCTGGGCGACTTATACGGGTATTGGTCAGGGAGCTCAACGTGCACCTTCCAAATGCCACCTTCGAAGGGCGCTTTAGACAGTTAGCATAGATCCGTGCTTAGCGGAGGCTCACGAGAACGAACTCTCAGAAGGGCCCTTGAACCGGACGTAGAACTCTTGCCTGCATGGGGCTGTTAGGGTATGGAAACCAAATGGTAGATTCAACAGTCTCACACTATATAAAACGCAGCTAGTTAGTGTCGCGCGTTCGTATCTGAAGAGTGTATGGGTGAGATTTACTGTTATCGTTGACCAGGGTGACCTCATAGTCACTCATGAGCCTAGAGGAGCGTTAGCATTCGGGCCGTCCAGCTTGGTCCCGGGCCGAGTGGTTCCCCTACATCCTACACGTTGTTAGTCAATGGGACAAGTTCTATTCGCAACCATCGACATACTTCATGACCTGCACAGCAGCCAGTTCCGTTAGCAAGCAAGACACGCAAAACCAAGGCAGCCGAAAGCACTTACATCCGTCTCGATGCGACGTCGGGGGCTACTCATTTTGAATTGTTCTGGTGGACGTTTTACCGTTCTCTAGGGTCGAGTGGCTCGCCGTCTCTCTCTGTACGGAAATTGTACGGCGACCTGGTATCGGGAGAAGTCCAGGACCTCTGCACAGCGAAGCTATGGTAGTAAGTTGCGTCTTGGTGTTCCCCGAGCAGGCCGATTCTAGCGAGTATTCTTGATTTCTGTTTGTTCGAAGGGAGACGCTATCCCGTCCCTGCGTCTGGCCACTGGGTAGCGGATATCGTACGGTGGAGCGAGGGTCGCGAGGTATGTTGGGTCGAGGAACAGCTAGTGGCTCGAGCGGGGAAGAGGCTGCTAGTTGGTGGTGGCCTATGAGCAAAGCAGGGTCTCGAGGTGGTATGCAGCTATGGTGGCGGTTGCAGCTGTGTCTGCAGTTATTTTTGCTCAACAGCAGATAGTAGTGGACGAGGAGTTTATGATCGCCCTTCTAGCTCGGAATATTCAGGTACGACGACGGTGTCGAGGAGGTGGTAGTGGTAGTGGTTGTTGCCGTTGTTGTTGTTGTTGTTGCTGCTGTTGCTGCTGCTGTTGTTATTGTTCTTGTTGTTGTTGTCGTCGTCGTCGTCGTCGTCGCCGCTGCCGCTGATCGGTATAGACGGCGGGATGGGCAGGGGAATGGATGGGTGGATGGGTGGATGGGTGGATGGAGGGGTCACTCTGGGATCGACGACGCTCAGCAGCTCTCTGGGTCGGTGGTGGTACTTCGGCGGGTGCTCTGGAACCTGGGCGATGGGAAAGAGATGCTATGCTGGTTTCAATACTGAAGTAAGAATGCTTCTGGTTTTCCTGTTAGCGGAAGGAATGCATGGTTACAGCATGGACAGGTATTTGCATACCCTATGTTTACATTAGACACATGGGATTGATGTTGAAAGGAAAGAAGAATGAGTCGTTATTCTAGATTGACCGAACTGTCCAAGTGAACAGAACAAGCAAGTGACGGGTACTGCTAAGGCGGCCCGAAGGGTACAGGTACAGTACAGTCAGTACCTGCCTAACTACTAGGTACCTACCTACATATGTAAGTACTTAGGTATAGTTAGCCGGAGTCGGGTGTCGAATGGGCCCAGCCTAGCCCCTTTTGGCGCCAGCTATCACGAGCTAGCACAGCAAGGTAGCAAAGCGCCCGCTCCAAACACCAAACAATGACGCCCAGAGCCCCCGTTCGGGCCACTAGAGGCGTGGGGTCCCAAGCGCCACTCCCCTCCTACCCCACCATCCCATCCCACTATCTACAGTATTAGGCATATTGACAAGTGCTTAAGGTACGGTCATATATCACATCACATCGCATCACACTTAGGTCGTAGTATCATGGATACGGATCGATAATTACTGCCTTTTTCGTCATAAATAAACTTCTACAGCAACTATACTCAGGCATGCCACCGTCTTCATCGTTATCCCGTTTTTTTTTTTACAAAACTTACCTTAGAGGCAAACCCTATTGTCTCTTCAGCCTCATAGCTAAATAACCCCATGGCGCTACATCGAACATCTATTCAACTTTCTCCGATCCATGTAGGTGTCATCTAATACCCTAAAGCAAAAACGCCTCTTCTTGAGTTCGAGTCGTCCTTCTCATGCCACGTGGACACGATCTGGAGTATAGATGGTCAAAGTCTATGATTGCAATACGTTTCTGGTATATCCTCCGGACAAATCAGTTTATCGCTATTCTTTTGCTGAATGATCGCAAGTTGACAGCCGTTGATCAGTCCTTTATGAATGGCACCGTCCCTCTCCGTTGCAAAATTTAACAAATCTTTATGTCCTAGTCCTTAACATCACATTATTGATCCGTTCAAAAGCCCCACGTGTATGTAGGTTATGTAGGTTGCCTCAACTCACCTCCTTGTACCGAGACAATACCAGTCATCGCATAAAAACGCCACTGCTTATATGTCATTATGTGCAGTGTGCCATGGCGGTTTAATATCTCATCCTGTCATTCTTCGTGTCCCTGTACCCTCTCCGGCGAACTCCGATACCAATCCAGGCAATGTGTTTGTTCACTTACACAAGGTTTCTAAGGTCTTGCGGAGGTGTGGAGTCAAGATCAATCATAGGAGATGGGCCAGTGCACTCGCCAGTAGCAATCACCTAGGGTAGGTTTTGTATGATTCATCTGTTGAGTTTCATATACAAGTAAAAGTTGCGAGGTGGTCTTACCGTGGTACCCATTTATATGCAGACTCGCTTTGACGTGACACAAGCCGTAATATACT
Organism: Nemania abortiva; assembly: GCA_022578505.1. Lineage (NCBI taxonomy): Eukaryota > Fungi > Ascomycota > Sordariomycetes > Xylariales > Xylariaceae > Nemania > Nemania abortiva. Next base: position 104,882 of record MU392679.1, read on the forward strand.
ATATATTATTTAAATCCTCCTCTAATTACAAACAGTGACGATATCGGACATTTCTTACTGCGCGGGTCTCCTCCTAGTCTCAAGTATCGCATGTCACGATTTCTGGTTCCAGAAGTGCACACATATCAAGGAGGTAGATGCCCAAACCTGCTACGGCCGTGAAATTTACCTAATGAGCACACTTGTTGATCAAAGAAATCAGCTCCAGGCAATGTCATCTCCCACCAATAATTGTATACCTATCATCAAGAAGGCGAATACCTCGTAGCATGATTGTATCCTGAGGGGTAAGTTGCTGAAGTTTTGTTAGGATTACACCCAGCGTTTGCTCGTTCTCGGACCCTGCTCTGATAGAAATGACCGATGCTATTCATATTTTAGCAGCGATTTAAACCATGGCAATGCAGACTGATGACACCAGGTTACGACTTACTTTGTAGGAGTGTAATGAGCTGGATAGCATCAATCACATGAGATCTAACCTTTCCGGCTCACCAGAAGAGAAGCGGTGTTGCTGCTTTCATATCCGCTCTTTGCTTCTTGCCGGGCCCCCGACATTGCACCCCTGTGAGGAATCAATCCTCTTCTAAAGTTCATTTTGGCTTTTCTGTACTTCGTACTTTGGTCAGAAAATCTCCAGGCACATCATAAATCTGAAAAACTGGAATTGGTGTCACAGCCTATACCGTTGGTGATGCCGATGTTGGCTTATTGTTATTGCGCAAGGAGGGAAGTAGTACCCAAGTAAGTCAGCCAGTCTACCTCGCTAGCTTATATAGGCGAGGCCGAGGGCCGTGGAGCCCTCTCTTTCATCTAGTTCCGCGACAATTACCTACTTTGTTGTAAACTGCCAACGGCCTACAATTCCAAGGAACAACACGGGGGTTGGCTGTGTTTACGCCCTGCTACACGAGAACTTGGAGCCTTCTTCAGTCATCGTAGCAGACAAGACCGTGGATCGACTTTCGGCACCATCGCCATTTCCATCATTCGAAGCGTCCCACGTAGAGCTGGCTAAATAGTCGCTGTGTGTGACGACAAGCTGGAAGTCGGTGCGCGTCGTGAGCTGCAGGCACCATCGCACGACAGCTGCTTGGCCGGCGGCGTCCAGGCTATCGAACGCCTCGTCGACGAGGATGTACCGCGCGCGGTGGGTGCTGCGGGCCTGCAGGATCTGTACGAGGGCAAAGAAGACGGCTAGGTCGATACGCTTGCGCTCGCCGCCGCTCCGTTTCGCGTACGACAACGTCTTGGTCACGCTCAGTGTCTGGTCGAGGAGAGCAGCGCTGTGCGGGCCTCCGGGATCCGAATCGCACTCATCCGCGGCGATCATCGTTCGCAACATGCCCTTCGTGAGTTCACGGACATGATATGTGTTTTCGTACAAGACGAGCAGGATCTTGGAGGCTATGTCGTTGAGCTCCTGCAGCCCCTTGTCGAGTATGTAGCCGCGGAACGTCGAGGTCGTAGCTGACTTTGTGCCCCGTCGTGAGAATGAGGTCTCCCAGAACGCGAACAGCTCCCGCGTCTGCATTAGGGATTCTATCTCCGCCTCTATTGCGGCATGGCTGGAGCGTTTCTTGTCAAGCCACGAGAATTCCTCCTCGATTAGCTTTTGATATGTTGCGATTTCCTGTTCCTTTTTGGCTAGGGTTTCCTGGAGGATGGCCTGGCTTCTTGCCTCCTCACTCCTTCTGACACTTTCACGTTGGTGCCTAGCCCGCAGGTCGTGCAGAACACCCTGCTCTTCCAATAATTGCGAGAGGTGATTGAGCGAAGTAGAAAGTTGTCTTTTCGCGTTCTGGGCATTGGTTTTTGTTAACGTATTCGATAGCGAGCGCACGTATTGTTCATCGAGACCTCTGTTGAGTGCTACTACAGAATAAATTTCCTCCCTCTTTTTTGTTAATCTCAATATGCCTGATTCTTTCTCCGCCAATTTTGCTCGAGTTTTCCCAATTGCACTCTTAGTTGCATCGACCTCTTGTTTCTGCCTACGAATGAGGGATTGGTATTGGTCTAAGATGTCGTTGAGATGGCTTGAGAGTTGCCCCAATGACCTTAGCCCGACTCGTATAATATCGAGTGTTATTTTGGTTACGAGATCGCGTGGGCGAAAAAAATCCGTCACTTTTAAGAGATGTTGTTGGAGCCATGATATGGTTTGAGCAAGACTTCGAAGTGTCGATTCAAACGTATGAGTATCCGTCGTCACTAGATCGCACTGCGCTTGTTCGGACCTCTCGAGCTCGTCTTGCAAAGTCCGATATTGATTCCTGGCTGTGTGAATATCTTGATCTGATACCAACAGCTGCGCGGTAACATCCTCCCAGATCTCGACTTTCTTTACGGCAGATTGGGCTTGATCTACCGCTTTTTGGCTCTCCTTAATCTTCGACTTGAGCTCTTCTAACCTTTCATTTGATTTATTTAGATCTTCGAGTGCGTGGTGAGCTCGACGGTTTTTGACATCATGATCGCTAGCTTGGTTCTGCAAAAACCCCATGCCGGCCGTGTCGATTGCTTTCCTCGCTTTTTCTTCTTCTCTGCGCAGGCGTCGCAGGTCCTTTTTCCTGTTGGCAATGCGATCTTGGATGAGGGACATGGTCTGTTTAACTGTATTGATTCTGCCGTGAAGGGTGGCGATATCTTTGTCGATCTCCCGCAGCATCCTCCGGGATAAATCAGCGGATTGGTCCAGAGCAGATAGCCCGAGTGCTGAGTCGATTAAATCGTGGCGCTGGGTAGGCGTCGAACTTAGAAAACTGGTGGCACTCTCGTGTCCTAAAACCACCGTTTTGATGAATTCCTCGTAGTCGATACCCAAAAGCTCGTCAAGTGCGGCTTGACTGGCGCGAGCCTCACCATGTTCAAATCGCGGTTGGTCTGTGCCGTTGAGTGAAACAATGACACGATTTCCGTGTATCTTGTGCTTTCGATATCGAGTGATTGTATACCCGTTTGAAAATGATAGGCTGACCCTGCAATCCCTACCAGCGATGTCATTGATGACATCCCCGACTGAAAATCCTTTCCGGATACATCGCCCAAACTGGCACCAGACGATTGCCTCAATCAGCGTGCTTTTCCCTGAGCCGTTGTTCCCAACAACGAAGGTCAAGCCACGCCCCAGGTCCCTGTCAAAATCAATTGTGCATTCTTCTTGTATACCAAGGAAGTTGGAAATTACTATCGAGCGTGGTTTAGCCACGAAGACCTGTCTGGTGGAAACCAAAGAATCGCCTGGTGTGGCGATGGGGATGGTTGGGTCTAGCAATACTTTGTACTCCGCATCGTCACCAAGGGAATCGGAGGCTAGTAGGAGCCTTTGGCCCAACTGAATAGTTTTTTCTTCGTGCATTGACTCAGCTGCGGAAGACCGAACGTAATTACCCACATATTCCACCAGGTTCATTTCGACTGGTTGCAGGTCATCGGGCTCTAGCGATGCATTATGCTCATCAAGAGTAGGTCGGGAGGTTTCCGCAGGAAAATCACTTGGTTCGGCAGATATGAGAGCAACACCACGGTCACTTTCTGGTACAGAAGCACCCAAACCGTGGTATAATACGAGTCGATCTTGCCGCGTTGGTGTTGGCCGTGGTTCACGCACGCTCCGGGCGCCGAGCGACAACAACTTGTCCCGTGCAAGCCAATACTGGAATTGTGTTGACTTTCCGAGAATCATGACATGTTTGCCTTGCACGGCAGGGGCGTCGATATTATCATTTAGGACCTCCGACCCCTGCACAGTCATGTAGCCTACTGCGTGAGGATTCACGATCAACTTGTGCTCTAATGTTGCGGGGTTGAACAAGACGACCCCGCGATCCTCGTCGTAAAGGTCCGCCCAGGTCAACTGCAAAGGAGCGCCTAAGTAGGTAAGGCTACCCTTCAGGCAATCCTCGCACCCAGCCGGTGACGTGTCTTGATTCGACCGAATAATGGTTTGATGACTATGGAAGTGGCCAGTGAAGGTTCTACCTTTGTGAAACATAAGTCAGCCATGAGTAGCAGCCCCGGAACTCGATAATTAGTACCGACCTGGCGAGGGCACTGAAATGATCTGGGCCGGTAAGCCCCTGGTATCGAGTAGAGTATCCCATGTCGCCACTATCACTGCGGACAACATGACGCTGCGTCACAGCCCGGTTGATAGCCAAGTGCGCAAACGCGACGGCGCGGGCGGCATGATCTAGGCTGAGATTGGCCACAGCGGCCGTCAGCTCAGTTTGGTCCTCGCGAAAAGGCAAGACCAGCACGTCTCTGCCGTCCCAGTTATACCTGGCCACTTCGTCGTGAAGGGTTACGAAGGGCTGTAAGCGCGGCATACTCAGGGCCTCGAGAGCAGTGGTGCGGTAGTCGCGGCGGTAGGCGAGATCGTGATTCCCCAAGATGACGTTGATGTGTGGCACAGAGCGACTCAAGTCGGAGAGGAAGCGATACGCGGCCGAGAGCACGGCAGTGGGCTGCATCGAGCGCGACGTCAGCACGTCACCGCAGACGACGACGCGGCTGATGGCGGGGGTCTCTCGCACGAGCGACACAATCCATTCGGCCGTTCGCCTTGTGCGATCGAAATCGCGCAGCCTGAAGTGGATGTCACTGAGCAGTAGCCATCGTGGGTGTGGCAGCGATGGCATGACTGCATCATAGCCTCACTGATGAGTGCGCGTATGGTGTTTTGAGACAAGCGAAGTCGTGACATAATGAGGCTCTGCTCTGCTTGTGTGGACTAGATAACCAGAACTAACTACCTAGATAACTACATGTAGGTACCTAGGTAATTAAGCTGGGGAAAATATGGGGCGAATACTTGAGATTAGATGCAATGGTGATCACAGCCTTTTTTTTTTTTTTTTTTTTTTTTTTTTAAATATATATATATATTAAGCATACCTACCTAGGTATGGTATTGTATTAGATGCCTTAGTAGAGTATCGGTCGAACGAATCGAGTGAATTCTTACCTAGAGACCGTGCTTGGAACTGTCGGGCGAAAACTGCGCACGGACTAGATAGCGCTAAACCGGAACAGATCGGTGCATTCTACTTAGACACGTCATGAGGATCTGATGCTAATAAAATCTTTTAGACAAGATTTCACACCCTTCGGGGCATGGATATGGTGGCGGCGTCGGCCGGGGGGCGGCCGGCTTGATTATCCGCGGTGGAGGTGGACCGCCGGGCACTATATCGGAACACTCTCTGATCGGTGCACGGGCTAAATGTCGCAGGATTGGCAGATCGGACGGCGAGGGCTACCGGGGAATCCGGTTTTATCACGGTACGTTTTAGTCGGGGATTCGCCCGCAATTTACTTTGACAATCCCAGACCATAACAGGTTTTAACGTTTTCCTAGTATATAGGTCTGGTGAAGATTGTGGCTCGATTTCGGTAAGCAACTGAAGTTGCTGCTTAGTTAGAAAACCGAGTGGACCTAGCTAAGCTAGAAAAGTTCTAGAAAGCTTGCACAAATATGTAGCCTACAATCTACACTTCGTGTTGCTTCCACGTACTGGCCTGACCCATACTGCTAAGGGCCAAACTGATCTGGCCTACCGGCACTGATCTGATCGAGACCAGCCCGGCTACATAGCCTACCCGGCCACACAAAGTTTTCAGCCTTTTTGCAGTCTTGCAGAGTAGTTGTACGAGATTCTAAGAAGCTTTAGATGAGGGCTATTAGGAGGCCGGAGGGTAGGAATAAGCGGAAGGTCTCCAGGGTTAGGCTAGGTTAGTAGATAAGTAAAGTTATTAAGGTACTGCTTAGATCTTTCAGACTTACGGAGTAGGATCACTAGGGTCCTTGAAGCCATAGTGATTTATTGGATCGATTGAGTCCTAGATTCCAAGCTCTTGTTCAATCTTGTGTCTGTCCGACCGCCCTCAACTTTAAATCACTTGTAAAAGTATTATCGAAAAGGGTAAGCAGCTTTATTTTTTTTTTTTTCTTGAAAAAGGAAATCTGATATCTTTATTTAAAAAGTTATAGTAGTTTTTATTTTATAAAATGTTTTTATTATTTTAGGTTAGAAGTCAATAGATTTTTTCCCCTCTCCCTTTTCGAAATATTATTCCTTAGCTGCCACACTACATGCTGGCCTTATGAAACCATTATCTCTATCTGGCCTGGCGTTTCTTTCCTTACTCAATCTCGACTTTATGCACCTCCGTCCAGTCCTTCTCCGCCTTGGGCACAGTCACAATCAGGATACCGTTCTCCATCCTAGCGGTGATTCCATAGCCATCTACATCCTCGTTGTCGCTACTGCCGGGGGGCGGCAGCTTCAAGCTCCGCTCGAACAGGCCCACCTTCCTCTCGCTCGAGGCTAGCGTGCTGAGGAACTCCTCGTTTCCGGGCCGGTGCACGACGCCTGTGATGTTGACCTTGTCGCCGTCCCAGTTCACGCCAACGTCGTCCTTGGCGGCGCCTGGGAGTGCGACGTGCAGTACGTACGCCTTCTCGGTATTGAAGACGTCGACGGGAGGCACGAACACGTCGTCCTGCTGGGGTTGGGTTTGGCCTTCCTGCTGAGGGGCGGCACTCGTAGTGCCGGCTCGAGATTGGTCGGCGTAGTTGCGCCAGGCGTGGGCGAGCGGGTGCGCGGATAGAGCGTGCATTAGGGGACGGAAGTCAAAAGGACCGCTGTAGGCGGGAGGCGGCGGCGGCGGGCGATGACGCCGTCCACCACGGCTGCATCTTCCTCCTCGGCCACGCGGCGGCCCGAAGGGTGGTAGCGGGCGATGAGGGTGGTGGCCGTGTGGGGGTGGCGGGAGTGGCGGGTGGAAAGGATCCTGCGGAGGCGGAGGTGGAGGCGGAGGCGAATGTACGCCGCCGTCGTCGTCGGTGTTCCTCATCGTGGTGTCGGTGTCGGGCGTCTCTTCGGCATGAAGATCTTCGTCGCCAGACTCGTCTCGCCCGCGGTGTTCGTCGTCGTGATGATGACGATGGCCGGAGTGACCACGGCGTCCGCGGCGTCCCAGATGTCCCCCCCAAGTTCCAGCCCAAGGCCCGCCCCAAGATCCGTGCCAGGATCCTCCCCATGGTCCGAACGAAGGCCCAAACCCTGCGGCATCAAAGGGGAAACCCTCGGGGAACCGCGGCCCTTGGTTGGAGTGATCGACTCCAGACCCGGGCCGCTGGTATCCATTGGGATCAAAGGATCGAATGAAGTCCCAGAAGGGAGGCTGGGGGCTGTTGCTATTGTTGTTGTGACTGTTGTTGCTATCCATTTTGAAGAAGTAGTCACCTTGCGGGATGCAATGGAGAAATCAGGAGCTGGGCTTCAAGCTTCGAGGACGCCTCGTATAAATATATATATATATATATATATATATATATATATATATATATATATATATATATATATATATATACTAGCCCAGGCTGCCTACCTAGCTAGTCTACGCATACGTACCTCCTATTGCACTCACCTATCCTATCTAAGTAGACACTCGAGCACCCGCATACAGCAGGCAGCCAGATATCAGATGGATAGATGGCCTTGGTCGCCTCAAGGCAAACTACCAGTACCTACGTAATACGGCTGGTCTACGCACGCCAACCAACCGCGTTGCTGTCCGCCCCTAGGCATCCAGACATCCAGGCGCTATCTAATATGCGGTGCTACGCCCCTGGGCAGACCCCAGGCCAGGTTCATCGAATGAGCCGCGCGTCCTCGACACCACTTCGGGGGCTTGCATGATAGTGGGTTGGCTTCAATGGGCTCAGTAGGTGGCGAGGATATGCGAATCACTGTTGGCAGGCAGCAGCTACAAGTAGATAGCAAGCCTACAGTAGCTTTGAAGCAGCCGCTGTAGTGCGAAGGCGAAGTCGCCGCGTCATTGAATCGTTTCCTGGGCCAGTAACTACTTGGAGCAGGGGGCGGGAACAGGCAGCAGCCGCTTGTTAGGTACCTACTTGAGTAAGTAAGTACCTTATGTAACAGGTTGTAACTAGGTACTCCGTACTCAGGTAATCTATCCGGGTATCCACTGGCTGATGGGAGGCCTGATTACCTAGATAGGACGAGCCCCCTTAACCATACGTAGCGTCTACATACATAGACTTCCTACCACAATATGCATGTAATAGGTATACGTAGTTAGGTACACTCCGTTAGGGCGCCATTGTCAATTGACATTGAGGGAAATGTCCGGGTCGATAGGTATGCCTGCACTCAACGACACGTTAAACAGCTTATACCTCGGCATAATCTCCACGCTATTCAAATACAAGTAGTTATTATCTGTGAGACGACAGAAATCTAGTCTTCTCAAAATTAGCCCTGGTAATGGTTAATGCAGACCTAGCTAGCCGCCGTGATGAGGTCGCGTTCCCACAGTTAACTAATTCTCTACTACTATTATCATTATTATTATTATTATTACTACTACCACGGGAACCCCCCACCCACGAGTTGGAGGAGCCTCTCGTCCCTGATGGAGATTTGGATGTGCTTTTCCCTCTACCCCGGCCGGCAATGAAGCCGTTCTCCCCGCAGCCAAGCAATGGGGTCGTGGGGAAGGGGGAAGTCACCAATGCCGAGTTGTGTGGAGAATATCATTGGCATACGCCGGTTTAACATGGCTCCCGAATCGACTATCACTTCGTCTTTTACTCGGTTTGACACTATATCTCACCGCATTGGTTGCGGATATAGGGGTATCATGAAAGTACTGCGGATTGCGCTTTCAAGCTCTTTAATCTACTGCCATATGTGACCTGCTGGTGTTTATACTGCTGTTTTCGATACGAATCTTCAACTAGGCGCAGTGGAGTGATGTTTTACCTGTCAGGATTGGATCTTCAATGGTGGAGCGGGGAAATTATTCCGAGCCCCAGGTTTCAATCCTCTCCGCATCTCAACTGTAGAAATTCCTGTTTAATTATCGTTACTCCTAGCCTTGGGTTTGACTGAGCCGAGGGTGGTGCTGAAGACGGTAGATTTGGTTTCTATATAATAAATTTACGTTTTGTTCCGAGTCTTGTACCACCGCTACAGTGTAGCCTGCAGCATGACCAAATCAGATGACATTGGGCCTGCCTCGGCAGTCCATCATGAGTGTTCGAGCACCCCATTGCCGCCGAAAGGTGTGGCGCCGCGAGATGCGGACGTCGCGCTGGCCTTATTCGATTCACCAGAACAAATCCACGAGCCCCTCGATCCGCTCGAAGAACGAAGGCTCGTGTGGAAGGTGAGAGATAACGAGGGCTTCTTCGCTATGTGCTATGATAGCTAACTCTCGGCCACTGAAGATTGACTTCATGATTCTCCCGTATCTTGCAGTGTGCTACGCTTTCTTCTACATCGATAAAACAACCCTTTCTTATGCAGGTCCGCCGAACCACCCCTTTCCGCCTCTTACCATGTCCTTCTAACACGATGAAAGCAATTTTTGGGATCCGGGAAGACCTTGACCTACAAGGATCTGACTATAGCTGGCTAAGCTCGGTGTTCTACTTCGGCTTTCTTTTTTGGGCGTTTCCTACCAACTTCCTAATGCAACGTCTGCCCATCGGTAGTGCCCCTAGCCACCTCCGCTGATAGAATGCCTCTAACAAGGAACAGGGAAATACCTGGGCGTGAATATATTCTTCTGGGGTATGTAACTAGCGCTGTGCGCTTGACGTTTACTAATTATGCCTAGGTTTCTTTCTCATGCTCCAAGCGGCTGCGAAGAGCTTTGGGCAGTTGCTAGCTCTCCGCTTCCTAGCTGGCGCAGCAGAAGCTTGTTCTGATCCTTCTTTTATGCTCATCACATCGATGTGGTATACCAGAAAACAGCAACCGGTTCGCATGGGCTTATGGTACACAGCTAATGGATTTGTCTTGCAGAGGTGTGGAATCAATAGTATTCATAGGAAGTAGAACAGTGTACTTTTTAGTAATAATTATTTAAAGTAGTTTTATATAATCTATTTTTTAAGTTTTAAAACTAATTATAAAATATAAAGTAATTTTATTTATATAAAGTAAGCAATAAAACTTTAGTTAGTTTGCTTTTTATAATGTTTAATTTTTATAAAACTTATTTATATATAATATATTTTTTAGCTTTAAAGCTATTTAAAGCTATAAAGCTGTTTTAAATATTTTATATAAAAAAAATAGTAATATAATTATAAAGTTTTTAAATATTTAACGTTTTAAGTAAGCTATTTTAAATAGCTTATAATATTTTTATAGCTTATAAAACAAACAAATAAACTATGTTTATATACTATTAGTTAGCAAAATTTATTTATATTATAAAAGTTACTATTAACCCTTTTAATTAAATAGTAAAATATTTTATTAATATTTTATTATTTTATTTAGCAGTAGCCTACTTATTTAAATCTTTTTATTTTTTTTTTTTTTTTTTTTTTTTTTTTTTTGGCCTTTTTTAAACCTGTTTTTATAAATATTTTAGTTAAATTTTATTATACAACTTAAATTTTTAACTAATTTATATATTAATTAATTAAAAAATAATATTAAAATTTTTTATATATAAGTTATTTTATTACTAGTATTTTTTTTATAGTTTAATTTATTAAAACAATTTAATATTAGCTAATAAAATATATAGTATTATAATTACTACTACTACTACTATTACTACTATATTTATATAAGTAGTTAAAAATGGTTAAAATAAGCATTTATTTACTATAATAACTATATTAATAATAAATTTAGCAACAATAATATTTTTAAAGTGCTCCTTTTAGCTAAAGCTATTATTTTTGTTATTATTGCTATTAAAGCTGCTAAAGCTGCTATAGCTGCTTTTAGCGCTATTAAGCTTACTTTTAATACTTTTTCTTTTTTTTTAAAAACTTTTGCTACTTTTTATTGCTAGTGCTTAATTATTAATATTTATTATACTATTTTTTATAAAGCTTGTTTTAATTTTGTTTTTATAAGCAGCAGCTTAAGTTTTTTTAATAGCGCTATAAACACTTATTATAATATAATATATAGCTTATATTACTAATATTATATTTTTAAGTATAAATATATTTTTTTATAAATAATAGCTATTTTTATATTTTATTAAACTTATATTAATTTAATTATATAACTAGCTATATATTTTTTTTTTATTTTTTATTTTATTAAAGCTTTTAAAACTAACTAGCTAGCTATAATAAATATATAAAAGTTATTTTTTTTTAAAATAAATATAAAAAATAATAAAAAAGCAGTTAATAAAGTTTTAAAAGTTATATTAACTTTATTAAATAGTTTAAGTTATAATAACTATTTTTTTAGCTAAATTTATTAATACTTTTAGTATTACTAATATTATTTTAAATATTTTTATGCTTATTTTTTTTATTATATTAATATTTATATTTGCTGCTACGCCTGCTTTTACTATTTTTATTATATTTAACGTTATATATATAGCTATTTATATTGCTATTATAACTTTAATAAATTTAATTTAAAGTTTTTTTAATTTATTATATTTTTTTAAAGTTTTAGTTTATAATTTTTTAAATTATAAATTTAGTTTTTTTTAAAAGCTTTAGCTTAAATATAACTAATTTTATTTTTTTTTAAATAATTTTTTTAATATTTTATAACTTATATTTTATAAGTTAATAAAAACGTAAAAATATTTAAATTAAGCTTTAAATAAATTTTTAATAAAACTATTAGCTAATATTTAATTAATAAATAAATAAATAATTTTAAAAAAGCTTTTATAATATTTTTATTTT